>JAWPHD010018856.1:0-38123 GCA_037043455.1 Cyrtodaria siliqua
TTACCAGTTTATGACATTGCTAGTAAAGACATTTGCATATTTGAATGATACTTAATAAAAAGTGGATATTAATATACATTTTTATAGAAAATGAGGAGATAAACAAACGTTGTATCACGCGTATATTTGCACTTTAAACGTTATTGCTTTTATTTTAGGTTTGAGATGGTACAGACCAACCTTCTGGCCTATGGACTAAACCAACGAGATGAGATCATACGCTATTTGTTTTGTAGCATGTCCATTTCAGCTGTCAGCCAATGACCCATACGCTTACTTCCAATAACTGGCAGTACACCATTTATTCTGACAGGTGTTATTTTCAATTATACACCTGTGCAAATACATAAGGAATTTCAGTGACCATCCTCAATAATGTGATGAAAACGACACTGAACTAATGAGATGTTCATTAAACTGTGTTGGTCGTTAACACATTGCACTGTTTGTCAGATTCTCTTATCAGTTCAAAAATGCTTATCTAACACTTCATAAACATGGTCAGAAATGCGGTCGAAAACACACAACAGTGACAAATACGGTCAGTGATCGTAACAGTAGTTAGAATTTCCATTAACCGAATAAAGTCTAAAACTTAAACATTGCAGCAAGCAACATAAACAGTATCAGGCTGTGTTATTTCGGTGAAATGAAAACAGCTTTTGTTATGGATATTAAACTCCGTATTTCGGTGAAATGAAAACAGCTTTTGTAACGGATATTAAACTCCGTTATCTCGGTGAAACGAAAACAGCTTTTGTTACGGATATTTAACTCCGTCATTTCGGTGATATGAAAACGTCCGTTGTCATGGATATTAAACAACACTGATAGGGGCATATTTACAACAGTTTGTGACCGAGGCGTTGATCTCAATAATGGACTTGGGCGGTTCAAATGATAAGCACGTCCTAGTTGCGGATCTACATTAGTATGATATCACACAACGGGTTGTTTGACTTGACAATAAACTAACACGTAAGTGACCCGATAACACATTAAAACGTTCAAGTTCGCAGCATGTGTAGATTGTTCGGCTGATTTTACAGTTTTCAAAGGAGATTATATATAATACATGTACGTTGATCATGTATAAACGCGAAATACTGTTTAAGCCTTGCTGAATGTAGGTGGCCGTACCCACCCTATATCCGCACGTTTCATGTATTTGTACTAATTTAGTCTTCGGGACGATACGATTTATCAGTATTAGGCAGTAGTTCAAGTTTAACCTATGTTAGCGACAAACGTAAGCTCGCAAAGCCTAAAATAAACCTCTATACTAGGAAAACATACTTTGACGGAGCAAGTATGAGCGCAGTTCCGGATGTAAGGGTTGTAATGGATGACCCATCAGAGTATAGGCCTGAATTCAAGGACAAGAAGGATTTTAGGAATTTCAATATTCACACCGTTCCGGAGAGGGTTATTAAGGTACGTTTCTTGTATTTCCACTTTTGTTTATTTTCTGTAAAATGTCGACCCGACTATATATCAGAAGTGTTATTATATGACCTGCTAAATCTCCGTATAAAATCCGGATTCTCCGGATTTTTCATTTGCTCTTCGGATCTCCGGATTTAAGTTTGTAGTCTCTGGATGTTCCATCAAGTCTTATTTTTAAAAATATTAATGCGATAATCCAGTCGCGCACTCAAATTTCCACTTACAAATGTTAATCGCGCGCTTTAAATCTTAATTTTTTAAAGAATGTTGTGTTTATGTATTATGCACTGAACAACCCCGAATCTTCTACTTTTCTCTCTTATTTGTGTTTGTTGCTTCCAAGATATCCCGTTTTCAGTATTTATTGACATTCACACTAGCGTTTATTTAGTGATGTGTGACAGCTGTAAAAATCGCCCTGACTACATCGCAGTGGTGTTATTACTTGCTGGTCCTTTGGGATCATCAAGACTCTTTGTGGCTTTTAAAGTAGAAAACAGCTTAAACCGCTAGAGGGCGTGAGAGGTGTTGCAACTTATAGAACCTTTCATGAACAGACTCAATAAAACAGAGTCTGCTAATTGTCTCTTTGTTTTGCTTCAAAGGGATCCCCTTTTTAGTATTTATTTCTTATTTCGTATTCGCCTTTTTATTATAATTAGAGAATTTATTCTCACGGTGTTATATAGTCGGGCATAATTAAATATCTATTTACATCCATTTGATTTTTCTGTAAAAACAGAAGCCCTTAATTTCGAATAAACATCATTGTTCATGGAGGTGGAGCTACTTCACAAGCATACAATATGTCTGTCTCAATAGGAGGTGGAGCTACTTCACACGCATACAATATGTCTGTCTCAACAAGGAGGTGGAGCTACTTCACACGCATACAATATGTCTGTCTCAACAAGGAGGTGGAGCTACTTCACACGCATACAATATGTCTGTCTCAATAGGAGGTGGAGCTACTTCACAAGCATACAATATGTCTGTCTCAATAGGAGGTGGAGCTACTTCACAAGCATACAATATGTCTGTCTCACAAGGAGGTGGAGCTACTTCACAGGCATACAATATGTCTGTCTCAATAGGAGGTGGAGCTACTTCACAAGCATACAATATGTCTGTCTCACAAGGAGGTGGAGCTACTTCACACGCATACAATATGTCTGTCTCAATAGAAACTGCCTATTCCACTGTCTGTAGATAGACTGACAGTTGTTTTCTCTCTTGCACTTTTAGTCTTAGTATTCGTTATTGTTGGTATTATAGCGAGGTGAAAACAATGTAAATATAAGACTTGACTGACATTTTCCAGGAGTTTATATGGTTTAAAACGCCGGTAGTGAATGGCTAATTTAAAAGCGCATTGAAAGCGCTTCGTGGAATGTTTCAATTACCACTGCCGTTTAGAACCCAATAAACGGAAACAAAACATGTTCAGTTCTGTCTGATTATAGGCGGTGGTGGAACGGTAAACGCCTCGCATTCGAGAGTTTATGAGTATAAATCCTAGCAGAGGTCATACCAAAGACTTTATAATTTTTTTACATTTTACGTGACGCACTGCATTTTAAAGGGTAGTGCTATAGATACTCTAGGACTGGTCGGCCGCGTTGTCAGTATAATGTGAATAGGTGGGGTAGTGTGTCACCTGTCTGTGGTGTGGTATTCCAGTGTGACAGCACTACACATTTGAGCATAAAGCTTATTGTAGGCAACGTCGTGATATGACTGAAATATTATTAAAGGTTATTTTAAACTCCATACTTATACTTTTGTATGTATACGTGTCTTATGAATAATGAGAAAGTGTGTTACCTCTTACAATCATGTACACGTTAAGATGCTAAATTTCTGGTTAATGCCTACCTTAAAAGACGAGATATTCTGTTTGAATAGAAGCGTTGTGTACTATATAAATATATTTACTTTCTTACTTACTTACTTTTACATTGATACTCAC
Organism: Cyrtodaria siliqua; assembly: GCA_037043455.1. Taxonomy (NCBI): domain Eukaryota; kingdom Metazoa; phylum Mollusca; class Bivalvia; order Adapedonta; family Hiatellidae; genus Cyrtodaria; species Cyrtodaria siliqua. The sequence continues at coordinate 3,416 of JAWPHD010018856.1, forward strand.
CAGAAAGTTGTCATAATTTGTTTGAACTGGAACTTGATAGTTTGATATATCTTTTGTAATGGTGACTTATAGGCCCAGTGGGTCGGGTGTATGATATTCTGAACTATTGTTTAATATATGCTTGTACTTGCATGTACACGTCACGTTAATAAATGATTTACGTTCTTTCTATACTGTCTGCTATGCGTGTCTATAGCGTCGTTTTATTTATTGTTTATCATTCTTCCAAAACCAGGTTTATAAGACTATGCATGCGAATCAAACCTACGACTTTGCCAAGAAGAAGATGGACCACTGGTGTAAACTGGACCACGCCGAGTTGAGTATTATGGAAGCGCTGGAGAAACTCAATAATTTTGTTGACGAGTGTGACCCTGACGTAGACATTCCAAATGCTATGCATGCATATCAGACGGCCGAAGGTAAAGCAGACTTTCATGAACTTTCTTGAACTTTCTTTTTTTTTGTATTATATTTACACGAACATATTTGTGTTTTACTTATATTGCCTATTGATGCTGTCTTGTTGGTTAGAGATTAGATCATGGCGGGAATTTCTTTATTTACACTGTCCTGTTTTAATGGGATGACAGTAGGGTAAGTGTGAGGTTTGGTGCACCCCAGAACCGGTTTAAACCCCCAGTGGCCTTTGTTGCCACTGACCGTTCCAAGGCAGTAGCCCTATTGTCAACCCTTTTGTGTTTGTGATGTCGTTTGCATTTTTTATTACTTTTGCCTTCTCGTTTGTCTGTTTGCGTGTTTGTTTTTGTGTTTTGTGGTTGACTGTCGTCCTTGAATGCTGCTTTCCCTGTCCGATATTGTATCTGTCTTTATTGTATAGACTGATAAGCGTGTGAGTCCTCAGTCATAGGTCACAGACAACTATTGATTTTCACATAGGCCTGCATTAAAGCCTTTAGGGCTACACTGATTTCCCTATATCTCGTAGCCATATGGCACCCCTTGCCTGAAACTTACATCCAAGTGACATTTAATGAGGAACTTTATTCATAGATAATCCAGTGAAAGGTTAGTCGTTTGTGGCTTCGAAGTGACCCCACTTCCCCACCCCCAGTGTTGCAGTTATTTTCTCGCCAAATGTCAAAGTGTACTTACTTTCATTTTTCAGTCATAATTTTAAAAAATAACTAGAAAAAATATGTATTAAATGTTCCATTTTGAAGATAACATATTTATGTTTGAATTTTCAAAAAAGTTGTTTTATTCCGGTCATTATATTTTATCCAATCCATGACTTCACATTGGTAAACATTAGTCTCAGATTCCCTAGACTTTTTTTTTGACCAATCAAAGTCGGTTTTATTTAGTAGACACGGACCATAAGTGTCTACCGGTTAAAAGTAACAGAACTAACTTGATGGAATCCGTAAAGAAATTAACAAATAGAAGACTATCCAACCTCAAGGAACATTGATAGTAACTTGCTAGTTTCTCCAAAATATGATTATTTCTTTAATAAAACCCGTATCAAACAGAAATTAAGTAGAGCTTGTTATTTTATGGAAACACAATTTGAATGATTGATGTTTTCGACACATATATAGGTCATAGTGTGCGTACAACAGATACACGAGAATTCTGTTCAATCAGAGCACATATTTAAAGACATATGTATGTTACAGAGAGACGGTGTATGTTACAGAGAGACGGTGTATGTTACAGAGAGACGGTGTATGTTACAGAGAGACGGTGTATGTTACAGAGAGACGGTGTATGTTACAGAGAGACGGTGTATGTTACAGAGAGACGGTGTATGTTACAGAGAGACGGTGTATGTTACAGAGAGACGGTAACATTAATAGGGCGACACTCTTATACAGCGTTATCGTAATTCGTCCGAGGCCGAGTGGTTAGAGTCTCTGACTTGAAATCTTTAGCCCCTCATCGCTGTGGGTTCGGTCCCTCATGGTACCAGGAATCTTTATGTGAGGAAGCTATCCAGCTGGCTTGTGGAACATCCGTGGTTCTACAAAGGTACCCACCCGTGCACGAAAAAGGGCCGGAGAGACCCAAGGGTCTTCCTCCACCAATGGAGACATGGAGAGTCGCCATATAACCTTAGCTGTGTTGGTGCGACTATACAATTCAATTCGTAATTCATACATAATTCTAAATTTCAGGGGTCAGAAAGAAACACCCGGACAATGAATGGCTACAGGTTGCCGGTCTGATCCACGACGTCGGCAAGATGATGGCCATGTGGGGCGAACCTCAATGGTGCGTAGTCGGCGATACATTCCCCGTCGGCTGTGCACCCGCTGAGAGTATTGTGTTCGATGCGGCTTTTTTTAAAGGTGTGTAAAACAAACTACATCCAGAATATTTCATTGCCATACACCAGTCGTTTGAATCGCTACAAACACAGACCTTATTGCAGGGAACATTAGAGTACATTTGGGAACATTAGAGTACATTTGGGAACATTATGGTACATTTGGCTATTCGTGTGGGTGTAGGGGTCCGACTCAAATTGAACAAATTCTATTTTTAAAGGTCACAACAAAATAAATGACCCTTACACTCACCACTTATTTGCACGGTTATTCATTTTGCACATGATATGTTAGGTCACGCACACACTTTTATTAAAATAAATTAAGTTCAATTTCATTCAAATGAAGATCACCTACTTCTCTCACTGAAGTAAGTCTTAGCCAGCTATAAAATATGATAAAATAGGGATAGGGGGAGGGTGTGGGTAGGTTTTAGGCATTTTTCATTTCGCCCCTCCCACCACCCACCCACCACCACCAAAAATGACGATTAATCGCCCTCTTAAGACATGGACCCGTGGTTGATTCTGACAATAAACCCCAACACTTTTAATTTTATACATTTCAATTAGCTCGAACGAACAAAATAACTATGAATCAAAAAGTATCTTCTTTTCAAACTTTTAGAAAATCCAGACATGAAAAATGAGAAGATGAACACGAAACTTGGCATATACGAAGAGAATTGTGGACTAGAAAACGTGATCATGAGCTGGGGTCATGATGAATATTTGTACCGAGTCCTGAAAGGAAACACATGTCATCTTCCGGATGAGGCACTTTATGTGATAAGGTAGAGAGAGTTTATTTTATTATTAGATACGCATCGTTTCCTGATTTAGGAAACAAACTGTATACTTTGAAAGTAGTTTTCAAATTAGATTAAACCATAGAGAAAATGTGGATAATCTACATCATAAAATAATACCATGTCAGTGCCTATCACTGTGAACCATTGTGGTAAAACATGAAGTGTCAGACTGCATGAAAAGCAAACTACATTTAATAGTAAACTACATTTAATAGTGTATACTGATTGTCATGCTATTGTGTGTTGTTACATACTGAAAGGAAAAAAACGCATACTCAAAAAATTGCCTATACTATACTATTATATATACCTAATTCCTCGTAATATTCCAGATATATCTCAACGTGTTTTGTTTAAAAAGGGACTACAAATAATTACAGAAAGGACACCTCTGTGATATAGTAGACCTTTTAATCAAAGCATACTTTGTTATTCGAAATTCATAAATGTTGAAGTTTCGCTTGAAAAAGTCAAGCCATTTCAGTATTGTGTTTACTGTTGAGATTGCAACGTTTAAAGCCTAAGTTTGCTCATCTGCTTGAATAATATCTGTCGATAATGAAACTTTAAATGGGTAACCATAGGCTGTTTAAACCGTCTTTCCGAAAGGACAGGTCTAATGTCGCCCTGTACCATTCGATTAGCAGTAGCATATTAAACATATAATTTATAGCGGAAATACCCATTATGCGTTTCTTTTTCTTTTCAGTATATATATATATATATATATATATATATCACATGAATTACTTTATGACACTGTCACGTGATTGTATCTGAGTACCAATCATATACATATACTCATGATTTTAACTTCTTTTCGTTATCCTATCATAAATTTGGATATATTATTGGTGGAATGAAATCAACAGTTAGTAATGTGCAAACACAATTTACTTTAGACTATTCTTATAATTATTATTTATGTAGAAAAACTAAGGGACGCTGCAAGTTTTTAAAAAATCAAGATTTTAATGTATAAACTATTATGACAATTGTATATAAGGTCTACGGCGGAATGCCCTCGTCCAGTCTATTGGCGAGGATAACTAATTCTATTCGATTCTATCAAATTTATTAAGCTCGGCGTGAAAACGTACAATGGCACACTGTTGAATTTATTAAACTCGTTAGATAAAATTGACATGATGATGGGCATAGCCTAGCCTCATACTGGGCATAGCCTAGCCTCATTCTGGGCATAGTCTAGCCTCATACTGGGCATAGCCTAGCCCCATACTGGGCATAGCCTAGCCCATACTGGGCATAGCCTAGCCTCATACTGGGCATAGCATAGCCTCATACTGGGCATAGCCTACCCTAGTACTGAGCATAGCCTAGCCTCATACAGGGCATAGCCTAGCCTCATACTGGGCATAGCCTAGCCTCATACTGGGCATAGTCTAGCCCCATACTGGGCATAGCCTAGCCTCATACTGGACATAGCCTAGCCATAGCCTAGCCTCATACTGGGCATAGCCTAGCCTCATATAATTATATAAAATTGACATGATGCTGGGCATAGCCTAGCCTCATATATTTATATAAAATTGACATGGTGCTTGGCATAGCCTAGCCTCATACTGGGCATAGCCTAGCCTCATATAATTATATAAAATTGATGATGCTGGGCATAACCTAGCCTCATATAATTATATAAAATTGATATGATGTTCAAGACAGACTCGCATCATATACTTGTATGCAACTTGTTTAATAAATTCAATATTAACCGGCGCTAATGTAAGATTCTCTATTTATATCCATAATTACAAACTTGTACTAATAGTCAGATACCACTATTAATTTGGGGCTTCTGATTGGTTGAAAAATGTATAGGTCTATTAGGGCGTATAGTCAGATTGTAAGCCTAGATCCTGATTGGATTAAATTATCCAAATCATAACAAATCCCCATAAAACATCAACATATTATATTTCCATCATAGAACATGTTTATTTAGGATATTTTGACTGAAAGTTGCGTTTTATGGATACAGTTGAACTGAGAGTATTTTGCAAAAAGTAAAATTTCTTTACTGCCATACTTGGAGTGCACGTACCCCTACCCCCGAGACCCTAACCCTAGCGGCCCCGCTGACAGTGAAATATTAGAGGCCGAAAAACATCATTTTACCACTAATTTTCAGGTAATTTTCGAGTGTCTCTAAGATAGTTCTTTAAAAAAAAGGTTTTATCATCCGTTCGGATACAGGAATAGGGTTGTAGGCCAAAAGCCGTAATCGCGGTCTATGGGAAATGCAATAGTGGTATATGACCTAAAAGTGTCTGATTTTGCTGCAGGTTTCACTCTTTCTACCCGTGGCACATGAGTGGAGACTACATGCACCTGTGCAACAACAAGGACATAGAAATGCTGAAATGGGTGGAAGAGTTCAATCAATTTGACCTTTACACAAAATGCCCGGATATTCCTGACCTCGAGGAACTAGTTCCGTACTACACCAAACTCGTGGAGAAGTATGTTCCAGGAAAACTGAAATGGTGATATGTGATAGGACAATCCATTAATCTTGGTTTATTCCTAGTTTATCCCCACACAGATTTGTTGTTCATGCACAAACGTGATTGATATGTTGTTTACATGTATTCTAGATCGTTCATTGGGTTAGGTGTAATAAATAAATAAAAGTGTATTGTCTGTTGCTAGAGGGTCATTATGGAAAACTTGTGTGTCTGTATTTGTCGTGTTTCCACATCTATTACGCGAAAACTATAGGCAGCTATCGACATTCATATGTGGCTCAGAATTAAGAATTTAACTGAAAGTGAAGATACGCATTAAACATACATTGATATTTTACAATAGGTAAGGCCTTTTTTAAGCTCGACTTTTCGAAAAGAATAAAGGCAATCTGTTCTTCTCGCCCGGCGTCGGCGTCGGACTTAGCCTTTTACGTCAAGCTCAACCCTCAGGAATCGCTTGAAGGAATTCAATGACACTTTACACCTGTATTCAGTTTCATAAAATTAACTTGTACAGACAAGAATGTTAACAGAACTATGCCACTTTTTCAACTTTAGAATGTTTAAATGTTCTTAATTTTCATCATATTTCCTTATCTCTTTAAACAAATTTGATGAAACTTGACACATTTATTCGTTGTCATAAAACGAACGCATGTCGACAATGACCATAACTCTGTTGTACATTTACATTTACCTAAACCTTTATTTCGTTATAACTCAGCCAATCCCTTTAAAGATAAGACAAATGCCATAATGTTATGCAATTAAGCACAATTCTGCACTTTTTTCAACTTATTTGCCAATGAATTACCAAGACGTCGTACGTCGAACGTGCTGTCCTCTTGTCAGTACGCAATCTCTTTTGTCCATCCCATTTCTATCATAAACGTGTAACTTAGTGGTAACTGCCTTGGTTTAAGGGCTGCAGACACCTGCCGCGCGTGGGCTCTCCCTGGCAGAGGCATTTCTGATGGGAAACTTAATCCTTTCTCTCATCTCCTTCTAAGGTTGCTGTCCAAATATTATCTTATATGATATGTTCACGATGCGTAAAACCAGATATAATTTCATTTTTATAGACGTGACTTATCAGCAGTTGGCTGAGGTTGTTGTAAGCACACTGTATCCTGTATAATTAACTACATTAGACGTGACGTATCATCAGTTGGCTGAGGTTGTTGTAAGCACACTGTATCCTGTATAATTAACTACATTAGACGTGACGTATCATCAGTTGGCTGAGGTTGTTGTAAACACACTATATCCTGTATAATTAACTACATTAGACGTGAATTATCATCAGTTGGCTGAGGTTGTTGTAAACACACTATATCCTGTATAATTAACTTTATTAGACGTGACGTATCATCAGTTGGCTGAGGTTGTTGTAAACACACTATATCCTGTATAATTAACTACATTAGACGTGAATTATCATCAGTTGGCTGAGGTTGTTGTAAACACACTATATCCTGTATAATTAACTACATTAGACGTGACTTATCATCAGTTGGCTGAGGTTGTTGTAAACACACTATATGCTGTATAATTAACTCCATTAGCTTCGTATATGAGCCGCTTGATGTTAAACCCCCAAATTCAATTTTTAATTCAACATATAACTCTGTAATTGAAGTTATTTGTATATATCATGTATATATAGCAAATAAATAACTCGACAACTAAATTAATTATTTTATATATTTTATCCCGCCAATAACAGCCAACGTTTACAACATTATTATGATGTTCACCGTTCCTAAACCTACTGACTACGAGGTATATATAACATTTTATTGAGAATCCAAACTTTACAGACCCAACATAAACAGTTTTAACCAGCCAGGCCAAACCTTAAAACTTGAGCGTCGAATTAATAGTTACCAACACATAATTTGCTTTTACGCATATTTAATCACGGGTATTTTAAGAACCCGTGAATAAAACTTACTTTTAATCGACACATTTACATTATTATATGACCTAAACACCCGGATATAGGTTTTGTGGTGTAATTTTGCAGTTATTTGGCGTGTTAGTTTCTTTAATACGGACACGTTACACCATGTTTATGAAGGTCACTGTTGGTGTGACACGGGGATTGAACCCGCGACTTCTCGCTAACAAGGCGGACGCTTCACCACTATACCACAGCCGATGAATCTAGTAACAAATATTATTATAACTTTCAGTGAAACAGTGGATTTTATGATTAAAATAAAACCTTATATTTTCATTGTTTATATTTCACATATGAAATACAAAAAATGACGTAATGCCGCAGTTGACGTTGTTGACGTTATTTTGGTTTGTCGTGAATACAGGATTTATTTTCATCTCGAAGTGAAAGAACTCAAATATTTTCATTCGTGCTAAAGCACTCGTGAACATATAACTTTTCTCACTTCTCGATGAAAGTAAATCCTATATTCACTTCAATCCGACAAATATCGTCTATTTAGTACGGAATTCCGTTAGGGCCATCGCCTTTCAATGTGTTGATCTGAAACGCGATACTCGATAGTACGATGATGAAAACGCGAAATCACGAAACTACGATAACGAAAACGCGATAACACGATGATGATAACGCGATACTACGATAACGAAAACGCGATAATACGATAGTACGATGATGATAATGCGATATACTATCGTGTTTTCACCATCGTACTGTCGCGTTTTCACCATCGTAATATCGTAATATCGCGTTTTCGTTATCGTAATATCGTGATTTCGCAATTTCATTATCGTACTATCGCGTTATCATCATCGTACTATCGCGTTATCATCATCGTACTATCGCCTTCCGGTGCGCATGCGCATATAAGAATTTCCCCTCCATGTGACAGTGATATTTCCCAAGGATATCAATGCTAATTAAATGAGTCTAACAGAATTTATATATTCTAAGGAGTTTAGCTAACGCTAGCTAGAGTCTTCCTTTTCAAAAACTTGCTTTGATAATATTGTCACCGACAAACAGAAACGACAAATGTAATAAGTTCTATTTTAAGTTGAGCGCTCAAACTTGATAGATTGTATTTGTTTCAAATGGTTCAAACAGATAAGCAAATGAAGTATATTTGTTATTTTATATGTAATATATATAGTTTGTATACAGTCAATATTTGATATAACCACGATATATACGTATATATTTTTAAATGAAATAAAGATATGCCCATTACACATGGTTGCGTAATTCTAATTATATCCATTAAAATAAAGACAGAATTTATATGATATTATTTTTGTCTAAAATCAAAAGTTATAAAATCTCAAATTTTAAATCGTATTATACCATCAAATGCGCAACTGAGACTTACTATACATACAAAGACATGACAGTAGATGGACTAGAGACAGAGTTCATTCTCGCCGTGAAGTATTGAACTCCTAGGCGAAAGTAGAATATAATTTGAGAGGTTAGCGGCACAAAACATTGCGGCAATTGTTGATATTAAAGTCAATGCAGTTGTCGTATGATACCGGCATTAAGTTGGTTCATATATCAAAAACAAAATGAGTTTGTATAAACTCGTCCATTTGTACTGCTGTACTTGAAGATCTTCTATTTTTGAGCATGCACATGCGGACCGGAAGGCGATGGTGCGATAATGATATCGCGATAGTACGATGGTGATAACGCGATAGTACGATGATGATAACGCGATAGTACGATGGTGATAACGCGATAGTACGATGATGATAACGCGATAGTACGATGGTGATAACGCGATAGTACGATGATGATAACGCGATAGTACGATGATGATAACGCGATAGTACGATAATGAAATTGCGAAATCACGATACTACGATAACGAAAACGCGATATCACGATATTACGATGGTGAAAACGCGACAGTACGATGGTGAAAACACGATAGTATATCGCATTATCATCATCGTACTATCGTATTATCGCGTTTTCGTTATCGTAGTATCGCGTTATCATCATCGTGTTATCGCGTTATCGTTATCGTAGTTTCGTGATTTCGCGTTTTCATCATCGTACTATCGAGTATCGCGTTTCAGATCAACACATTGAAAGGCGATGGATCTAACGGAATTCCGTAATTTAGTACACAGTTTGAACCAATATTTACTTTAGACATGGGGATATACATTATATAGCTTCGTGCTTTGAAAATACACATCAGAAATTTGTCCTTTACGATTTAGAACACGTTTATGTTATAAAGATGCAAATGTATGTATAACAATCCCTACATACACCTGAGTTAATATGATATATATTGAAAGGAAAAAGAAACGCATAATCAAAAAATTGCCTATACCACACTGTTATATACACCTAATTCTACGTAATATTCCAGATATAGCTCAACGTGTTTTGTACAAAAAGGGGCTACAACTAATTACAGAAAGGACAACTCTGTCTTGTATTAGAGATTTTAATCAAAGTATACTTTGTTACACGAAATTCATAAATGTTGAAGTTTCGCTTGAAAAAGTCAAGCCATTTCAGTATTGTGTTTAATGTTAAGAGATTGCAACATGTAAAGCCTAAGTTTGCTCACCTGCGCATTCTGTCGATAATGGTAACCATTGGTGTGTTCGTGCTGTTCAAACCTTCTTTCCGAAAATGACAGGCCTAATGTCGCCCTGTACCATTCGGTTAGCAGTAGCATATTAAACATACAATAAATAGCGGAAAAATATCCATTATGCGTTTCTTTTTCCTTTCAGTATATTAAACCCCTTAAATGCGAATTTTGTTGAACGCGTTCGTAATAATGAACAGTTCCAAAAGAATAATGAAAACACCGTTTCGATGTTTTTTTGTAAATCACGTATATGCATTTTAAGGATAAAATAAATTGTTCGTTCATCTTTAATTAACCATGTAAGCCAAGCCCGAGTTATGCTCAATAAGAACAATAACCATAACTCTATCTTCATTTAACTTAAAGTCCTTCGTAATTTTATACTAATAATTATTGTCCGGAGCACAACTCAAAAACTGCTAAAGCGACTGCAATGAAACTTCACACAATTGCTAAAGGGCAATGCGAGCAAGTGCACAGCAGAGCACAAGATCCATAATTCTATCTACGTATTCAATTTCAAGTTTTCGCCTCGTGTTATTTTAAACTTATAATTCTTGTCCGGAGCATAACTCAAAACCACGCAAGTGACTACAATTTAACTTCACCCAATGCTAGAGGGCAATGAGACGAAGTGCAGAGAGCAAGAACCATAACTCTATCTTCATTCGAATTAGATTAATTGCCCTTTGTAATGTTATACTTATAATTCTTGTCCGGAGTATAAATAAATAAACACTAATGGGACTGCAGTGAAACTTCATACAATGACAGACGGCAATGAGAGGAAGTACGGAGCATAAGAACTATAACTATGCCTTCATTCAAATTATAGTTATTGCCCTTAGATTGTTTCAAAATCTATATTACTCAGCATGTGTTATTTCGCTTTTTATGATGCGTGAAATCGTGCCCACGTGGTTTTCGCCTGTACCTTTAAACAGAACACTCGACCGACCAGAAGATAACACTTGGCGGCATGTCAGAAGATAGGTCTGTGTTACCATTTGTGGACTCCGAGATAAACACGACGATGCATATTTTGCAAGACGAAGTATGGTCATGGTCATGTACCTTAGTGCGTCTGTGCAGTTGAAATAAAGATAAGTACACTTGATCTAGGAGATGACTCAATGGACAAACATTTATACATTTACTAATATCCAATTCCTGTAAACATTTTTGGAAACCCCAATTACTCCAAATCGAATTTGGGCATTTGTCGATCTATTTTGACACATGTTGAAACAATATGCAGATATCGTTACAGCTGGTATTAAAATATGTCCATTATTATTATCGTTTTATCTGTGGTGTATGGCCATTTTATCATAGATTTATCTTTTTTGCGTTGTACGTTTTAAATATGTTCATTGTATCAGCGTCCCTGCTGAAATGTAAATGTGTCTTTCATCGCTGTATCTGATTTGTAAATATGGCATTTGCTATAAATATGTTATACATGTCTTATAGTCTATATTTTACTAGTCCTATGTGTTATAATCTATATTTTACTAGTCCTATGTGTTATAGTCTATATTTTACTAGTCCTAGTTTTCTGTAGGAAAATTCAATGCACGATAAAGTCGAATTCTTCTGATGTTTGTTGTTTTACTATTTCCTTTTTATCTTCATATTACATATTGTCAAACAGTAAGTTATTTATTGGAAAACCAATATATAGAGTTTAATTAACATTGTTGACTCCAAATCGAATTTGGGCATTTGTCGATCTATTTTGACACATGTTGAAACAATATGCAGATATCGTTACAGCTGGTATTAAAATAGGTCCATTATTATTATCGTTTTATCTGTGGTGTATGGCCATTTTATCGTAGATTTATCTTTTTTGCGTTGTACGATTTAAATATGTTCATTGTATCAGCGTGCCTGCTGAAATGTAAATGTGTCTTTCATCGCTGTATCTGATTTGTAAATATTTCATTTGCTATAAATATGTTATACATGTCTTATAGTCTATATTTTACTAGTCCTATGTGTTATAATCTATATTTTACTAGTCCTATGTGTTATAGTCTATATTTTACTAGTCCTAGTTTTCTGTAGGAAAATTCAATGCACGATAAAGTCGAATTCTTCTGATGTTTGTTGTTTTACTATTTCCTTTTTATCTTCATATTACATATTGTCAAACAGTAAGTTATTTATTGGAAAACCAATATATAGAGTTTAATTAACATTGTTGAAGTGATACGGGAAATAATTCCTGAGTGAGAAAGATTCTTGCGATATAGAAACGAGTGCGTTTGCGCACGAGTTTCTATATCGCAAGAATATTTCTCACTAGTGAATTATTTTCCGTATCACGACAAAAATGTTAATTAAACTATATAATATATATTCTGTGATGAATTTCTTTCCAATCGTCTTTTGACACAAGAATTCCTTCTTCTGCCACTCCTTTGGCGCCAGCGCGGAGTAATATCATGACGTCAATTCGTGACGTAATATCGTGACGTCTATCGTTTAGTTCATAACATTTGGCTAATGTACTATCTTGATTGGCTTATATAGATGCACCTGCTATCGAAGATATACAGAGCGGCAGTAAGGCAATAAATTAATAAATAAAGAGAGAAACTTCATCATTATATCGGTGTACTAAATGTGGATGGTCATACATACTATAATAAAAAATAAATAATTACGGACATGCGTTTCCGGTTTCAAATGTTTTCCTGCATAAAGGGTCAGGACGTTTGTATTTACATTCGAGCGTCGAAGATGATCAAGACCATATACATTCGAGTAACGCTGCGAAGCAGTGTACGAGATGTTGCGAATGTACAAGTCTTGACCTAGTCTTCACTGCAAATAAAATGTAGAGTCCTTAATTATTGGTATACAACTTATTCATTGTATGTTAACGAAAAGGTAAATTACCTTCGATTGATTATGTTGATAACACTTTAAATAATATGGGCTTGTCGAATTATTGGTTGGATCAAAATCCTCATTTACCGAGTGTGTTTAGAACGATCGTTAAATCGAGACTACATGATCAGTTCTTGCAAAACTGGAATAATGATGTTCAAACTTTTAGCAAATGTCTTAATTATCGCATGTACACATATCATCCTGCTTGTGAAACATATTTACTACATTACCTTTTAATCTTGCAAATGTACTCTGTAAATTTAGATGTGTTAATCATAAGTTACCAGATATCAGAACATCGAAGGAAGTTTAAGACGTTGTCATTTGTGCAATTTCAACTCGTTAGGTGATGAATTCCATTACTTGTTCCATTGTAGTCATTTTAATGTAGAAAGAGGAAAATATATAAACTCTTATTACTACAAACATCCACACTCTGCTAAGTATGATCTCCTCATGAATAATCAGGATAAAAACACTTTGTTAAAACTAACTATATATTTTAAAGGCATGCAAATATAATATAAATGTTACTTATTCTCCATCCATATTGCCCCATGTTATAGCATTTTAATTTCTGTTTGTTCACATTGCTTTTTGATCTGTATATATGTTCTTTTTATGTTGTCAGTCACATGCTCTTAAAGAGCCATAAATTATTTAATAAAATATCTGAAATCTGACATCTGATTTGTTTGTTTGTATGGTGTTAACGTCATTTTCAACACATGTAAGGTTATATATGACGGTCGAATTTTGTGGTGAAGGCAAACCACCCGCTTTTCCTGGGTAAAACCAACTGTACACCTCCCGCCATCCGTAAGAATCGACACTTCCTCTGACACCTGAAAACAAGCAAGCATCTCAGATGATCTAGCTTAGTCAGGTGCACCTCTTGATGACGTCAGGGTATTTTTGATGACGCCAGTGTATTTTTGAACGGGAAAGACTAAGATGAAAAGTTATTAAATTAAATTAGTTTAAACGATCAACATGATAAATTCGATGTCCTGTTAGAGCCATCTTACCATCGCATCTTACCATCAACCATCGATGGTAAGATGCGATGGTTGATCTTCACTATTCTAATAATTCTTAATATGTGTTTTAAGCAAATCAAGGTTACCATGGTACCGAAATGCATTTACATCAGTTGTCTGACATACCTTTGCACTATACATTCGACAAGGGGAATCTTCATTGAGTACCTTCTTTGGGGCTTTCTATGCTTTTATTGTATTTATATAAACACGAGCATCTTTGTGTTTTACTTCTAGGCGAGATAGCACAGTAGAGGAAGCGATATGATTTTCTCAAACTGGGAAATTTCTATAATTCATCACAGAATATATAATATATCATGTTATCAATGTCTAAATGTTGGAAATACCAAACATTAAAAGTATAAAATACAACGTTGTCATAATAGAGTTTGTGTCGTTCGTTATTATTCTGTTCTGTTTCTGTGTTTAATCCAATTGTATGTGTCGTTGTTAACGTTGCATTTAATTTCTATGTACTTTGTAAAGGTTCTCTTAAATGTGCGTGTATCTTTCCAAATGTTCATTTCCATGGGACTTATCTCAACTCGATCCATTGTACAGTTAACTTTCTTTTAATTATGCAATAAATGTATAGTTCTACATATTAACAACACATTTCTAGACCTAAATTATACATGTATATACACCGCACCGAAGCGCTAAAATCGTGCTTCCTTTCTACATGTTTCTTACTTCAGTTTCCGAACTCCACTCCTTGACCCTCTTCAAAATTAAGAAAGATCACGTGACAGCGATGTCCAGTCAATACCTTTGGACCCGCCCCCTAAATGTGAAGCCATATACCTTGACAAAGTCACGTTATCATTGTTAAAATGCGTAATAAATGCCATGTTAAGCATGTTTAGCAGATGTCAATTATAAAATCAAATTCACGCTACATGTGAAGCAAGAAATAAAGAACATGCAACAATATTAAATTGAAATACATATATACAGTTAAGAGACAACAGAGTAATATATTCTTTGCGACCTTCTCAAGTTCTAAAATGCGTAAGAGTCTCAAGATCTAAAATATTATTCAAACTACTTTAATTGTTAATTTCACTTGTTCACACGAAGATTTGTTTCAACTTTACATTTCATTCTTCAAAATCATCAAAATAGATTACATTAAAACAAACATGAATGTTACACTCTAACACATGTATGAATAGGTATCACACTGCAATACACTGAAACTATACGACTATGCGGTATTGAAAGTGCCAGATACACTTTTCGACATCCGAAATACTGCCACTTAGCCCTGCTCATGCTGTGAATGTATATGTTTGTCACAGGATGTCCTTGAGTGGTTGACTAACTCAGGAAAAAAATCAAAGTCCAGTGACTGCATTAACAAGAGTTAAATGCAACTTTTAAAATTTGTCAAATATATACAATTATCAAAGAAAAACAAGCGAATACCCAGATAAAAGATGAAAAAAAAAGAATGTTGTATTAACGTATCAGATGTTTGTGCCCTGTATTGAATGAATTTACTGACTAAATCTAATGTCTATATAGATGACGCGAAATTTAAATGTTGATGATGTTTCATATCTCATCATCAGTAAAGTTACAGAGAAATTAACACCGATATTAACACAGTGATACTAATACTATGATGCGCGGGTTGAAAAATAAGATGCCTGCCTCCAAATGGCGTTGATGATCATCAAATGTCTCCTGTGAGGGTTGATGATCATTAAATGTCTCCGGTGAGGGTTGATGACTATCAAATGTCTCCAAATGTCTCCTGTGAGGGTTGATGATCATCAAATGTCTCCGGTGAGGGTTGATGGTTGATCATCAAATATCTCCTGTGAGGGTTGATGATCATCAAATATCTCCTGTGAGGGTTGATGATCATCAAATGTCTCCGGTGAGGGTTGATGGTTGATCATCAAATATCTCCTGTGAGGATTGATGCTCATCAAATGTCTCCTGTGAGGGTTGATGATCATCAAAATGTCTCCTGTGAGGGATGATGATCATCAAATGTCTCCTGTGAGGGTTGATGCTCATCAAAATGTCTCCTGTGAGGGATGATGATCATCAAATGTCTCCTGTGAGGGTAGATGATCATCAAATGTCTCCTGTGAGGGTTGATGATCATCAAATGTCTCCTGTGAGGGTTGATGGTTGATCATCAAATATCTCCTGTGAGGGTTGATGATCATCAAATGTCTCCTGTGAGGGTAGATGATCATCAAATGTCTCCTGTGAGGGTTGATGATCATCAAATGTCACCTGTGAGGATTGATGATCATCAAATGTCTCCTGTGAGGGTAGATGATCATCAAATATCTCTTGTGAGGGCTGATGATCATCAAATATCTCTTGTGAGGGTAGATGATCATCAAATGTCTCCTGTGAGGGTTGATGATCATCAAATGTCTCCTGTGAGGATTGATGATCATCAAATGTCTCCTGTGAGGGTAGATGATCATCAAATGTCTCTTGTGAGGGTTGATGATCATCAAATGTCTCTTGTGAGGGTTGATGATCATCAAATGTCTCCTGTGAGGGTAGATGAGCATCAAATATCTCTTGTGAGGGTTGATGATCATCAAATATCTCTTGTGAGGGTAGATGATCATCAAATGTCTCCTGTGAGGGTAGATGATCATCAAATGTCTCCTGTGAGGGTAGATGATCATCAAATGTCTCCTGTGAGGGTTGATGATCATCAAATGATTCATGATGATCATCAAATGTCTCCTGTGAGGGTAGATGATCGTCAAATGTCTCCTGTGAGGGTTGATGATCATCAAATGTCTCCTGTGAGGGTTGATGATCATCAAATGTCTCCTGTGAGGGTAGATGATCATCAAATGTCTCCTGTGAGGGTTGATGATCATCAAATGTCTCCTGTGAGGGTTGATGATCATCAAATGTCTCCTGTGAGGATTGATGATCGTCAAATGTCACCTGCTGATCACCAAATGTCTCCTGTGAGAGTTGATGATCATCAAATGTCTCCTGTGAGGGTTGATGATCATCAAATGTCTCCTGTGAGGGTTGTGTGAGAGTTGATGATCATCAAATGTCTCCTGTGAGAGGGTTGATGATCATCAAATGTCTCATGTGAGGGTTCATGATCATCAAATGTCTCCTGTGAGGGTTAATGATCATCAAATGTCTCCTGTGAGGGTTGATGATCATCAAATATCTCTTGTGAGGGATGATGGTTGATCATCAAATATCTCTTGTGAGGGTTGATGATCATCAAATATCTCCTGTGAGGGTTGAAGATCATCAAATGTCTCCTGTGAGGGTTGATGATCATCAAATGTCTCATGTGAGGGTTCATGATCATCAAATGTCTCCTGTGAGGGTTGATAATCATCAAATATCTCCTGTGAGGGTTTATGATCATCAAATGTCTCCTATGAGGGTTGATGATAAGTTGATGATCACCAAATGTCTCATGTGAGAGTTGATCATCAAATGTCTCCTGTGAGGTTTGATGATCATCAAATGTCTCCTGTGAGGGTTGAATGTCTCCTGTGAGGGTTGATGATCACCAAATGTCTCCTATGAGAGTTGATGATTAAATGTCTCCTGTGAGGGTTGATGATCATCAAATGTCTCCTGTGAGGGTTGATGATAACCAAATGTCTCCTGTGAGATTTGATCATTAAATGTCTCCTGTGAGGGTTGATGATCATCAAATGTCTCCGGTGAGGGTTGATGGTTGATCATCAAATGTCTCCTGTGAGGGTTGATGATCACCAAATGTCTCTTGTGAGCGTTTATGATCACCAAATGTCTCCTGTGAGAGTTGATCATTAAATGTCTCCTGTGAGAGGGTTGATGATCATCAAATGTCTCCTGTGAGGGTAGATGATCATCAAATGTCTCCTGTGAGGGTTGATGATCATCAAATGATTCATGATGATCATCAAATGTCTCCTGTGAGGGTTGATGATCATCAAATGTCTCCTGTGAGGGTTGATGATCATCAAATGTCTCCTGTGAGGGTTGATGATCATCAAATGATTCATGATGATCATCAAATGTCTCCTGAGAGGGATGATGATCATCAAATGTCTCCTGTGAGGATTGATGATCATCAAATGTCTCCTGTGAGGGTAGATGATCATCAAATGTCTCCTGTGAGGGTTGATGATCATCAAATGATTCGTGATGATCATCAAATGTCTCCTGTGAGGGTTGATGATCATCAAATGTCTCCTGTGAGGGTTGATGATCATCAAATGTCTCCTGTGAGGATTGATGATCGTCAAATGTCACCTGCTGATCACCAAATGTCTCCTGTGAGAGTTGATGATCATCAAATGTCTCCTGTGAGGGTTGATGATCATCAAATGTCTCCTGTGAGGGTTGTGTGAGAGTTGATGATCATCAAATGTCTCCTGTGAGAGGGTTGATGATCATCAAATGTCTCATGTGAGGGTTCATGATCATCAAATGTCTCCTGTGAGGGTTAATGATCATCAAATGTCTCCTGTGAGGGTTGATGATCATCAAATATCTCTTGTGAGGGATGATGGTTGATCATCAAATATCTCTTGTGAGGGTTGATGATCATCAAATATCTCCTGTGAGGGTTGAAGATCATCAAATGTCTCCTGTGAGGGTTGATGATCATCAAATGTCTCATGTGAGGGTTCATGATCATCAAATGTCTCCTGTGAGGGTTGATAATCATCAAATATCTCCTGTGAGGGTTTATGATCATCAAATGTCTCCTATGAGGGTTGATGATAAGTTGATGATCACCAAATGTCTCATGTGAGAGTTGATCATCAAATGTCTCCTGTGAGGTTTGATGATCATCAAATGTCTCCTGTGAGGTTTGAATGTCTCCTGTGAGGGTTGATGATCACCAAATGTCTCCTATGAGAGTTGATGATTAAATGTCTCCTGTGAGGGTTGATGATCATCAAATGTCTCCTGTGAGGGTTGATGATAACCAAATGTCTCCTGTGAGATTTGATCATTAAATGTCTCCTGTGAGGGTTGATGATCATCAAATGTCTCCGGTGAGGGTTGATGGTTGATCATCAAATGTCTCCTGTGAGGGTTGATGATCACCAAATGTCTCTTGTGAGCGTTTATGATCACCAAATGTCTCCTGTGAGAGTTGATCATTAAATGTCTCCTGTGAGAGGGTTGATGATCATCAAATGTCTCCTGTGAGGGTAGATGATCATCAAATGTCTCCTGTGAGGGTTGATGATCATCAAATGATTCATGATGATCATCAAATGTCTCCTGTGAGGGTTGATGATCATCAAATGTCTCCTGTGAGGGTTGATGATCATCAAATGTCTCCTGTGAGGGTTGATGATCATCAAATGATTCATGATGATCATCAAATGTCTCCTGAGAGGGATGATGATCATCAAATGTCTCCTGTGAGGATTGATGATCATCAAATGTCTCCTGTGAGGGTAGATGATCATCAAATGTCTCCTGTGAGGGTTGATGATCATCAAATGATTCGTGATGATCATCAAATGTCTCCTGTGAGGGTTGATGATCATCAAATGTCTCCTGTGAGGGTTGATGATCATCAAATGTCTCCTGTGAGGGTTGATGATCATCAAATGTCTCCTGTGAGGGTTGATGATCATCAAATGATTCATGATGATCATCAAATGCCTCCTGAGAGGGATGATGATCATCAAATGTCTCCTGTGAGAGGGTTGATGATCATCAAATGTCTCCTGTGAGGGTTGATGATCATCAAATGTCTCCTGTGAGGGTTGATGATCATCAAATGATTCATGATGATCATCAAATGTCTCCTGTGAGGGTAGATGATCATCAAATGATTCATGATGATCATCAAATGTCTCCTGTGAGGGTTGATGATCATCAAATGATTCATGATGATCATCAAATGTCTCCTGTGAGGGTAGATGATCATCAAATGTCTCCTGTGAGGGTTGATGATCATCAAATGTCTCCTGTGAGGGTTGATGATCATCAAATGATTCATGATGATCATCAAATGTCTCCTGAGAGGGATGATGATCATCAAATGTCTCCTGTGAGGATTGATGATCATCAAATGTCTCCTGTGAGGGTTGATGATCATCAAATGTCTCCTGTGAGGGTTGATGATCATCAAATGATTCATGATGATCATCAAATGCCTCCTGAGAGGGATGATGATCATCAAATGTCTCCTGTGAGAGGGTTGATGATCATCAAATGTCTCCTGTGAGGGTTGATGATCATCAAATGTCTCCTGTGAGGGTTGATGATCATCAAATGATTCATGATGATCATCAAATGCCTCCTGTGAGGGTTGATGATCATCAAATGTCTCTTGTGAGGGATGATGGCTGATCATCAAATATCTCTTGTGAGGGTTGATGATCATCAAATATCTCCTGTGAGGGTTGATGATCATCAAATGTCTCCTGTGAGAGTTGATGATCACCAAATGTCTCCTGTGAGGGTTGATGATCATCAAATGTCTCCTGTGAGGGTTGATGATCATC
The DNA here is from genome assembly GCA_037043455.1 of Cyrtodaria siliqua. Lineage (NCBI taxonomy): Eukaryota > Metazoa > Mollusca > Bivalvia > Adapedonta > Hiatellidae > Cyrtodaria > Cyrtodaria siliqua. Next base: position 24,010 of record JAWPHD010018856.1, read on the forward strand.
AAATGTCTCTTGTGAGGGTTGATGACCATCAAATGTCTCCAAATGTCTCCTGTGAGGGTTGATAATCATCAAATGTCTCCGGTGAGGGTTGATGGTTGATCATCAAATATTTCCTGTGAGGGTTGATGATAAGATGATGGATGAAGATGAACCTTCAACAATGTTATGCTGTGATGGACATCCACTGAGGTTTGAAGTGGATCAAACACGTGTTCCGGGGGTCGCTTCCACAAACTCCTGTCCGCTATGGTCTATGGGTCTACGGGGACTGTCTCCGCCGCTCATAACGTTATACATCGAGATGGTTTCACCCAGAGGGCCTCCACACCTGCACAGGGAGGCCAGGGAAGGTGCAGAATATTGTGAGAGGCCAGGGAACCAGGCTACTGGTAATCGTTAAAATAAATGTAAAGTACAATGCATTGTACCGGAAGTACAACAACATTACAATAAAATATGGCTGCCTTCATGAATGCAATTTTGTAAGATAAAAAAACATCAACGATTTTTACATACCTTAATAGCATGTGTAATACTGCCCATCTTAACAACTACGACTATTCATCAACTCGATTGTTGCATATTTTCCCAGTTGCAAGCTGTCAACAATGATCATTTCATACAAAACTCCAGGTCCAAACAGGTTATCACGAACGTTCTCCACGAGGTGGCCATGGGTACAGAATAACTTAGAAACCCGACACCGACAACCGAAACCTTTCCATAGTCCTGCCACGATGTATGGACTTTATTTACAACCCTCAGCCGTTTTGCTTGAGTCAGGCGTCACAATATCTGTTTATCTTGTAAAATCTCGTAAAATCGCGCAAACGATGAACGTATTTGGAAAACACAATAGGTAAAACATGGCGTACACAACGTGTCTTATAGTAGAGAACTGTACAGACAAAACGCTCTACATAATATCATTTAACATCGATATCTTCGTAAGGAAAATTATATATATATATTAGTTCATGTTATGGACTATTAATTCGATCATATTTAGTACACGTGCATGTACGGTTATCAAGATACAAGTATTTCCGATCGTATTTTGTACACGTGCATACGCTTTAATGATTTAAACATATTATATCGCCAATAATTTGTTACATACAGAATATTATCCACATATATACAATAGAAATATTATAATGACAAATGGGTCGGGTAACAAGTTTTTATACAGTTGACAATTATACGGTTATTTATACAGTCGGTATAAAAAACAACAAATAACATAATTTAACCGACATGGTCATTTCGAATAGGTGAATTGGGGTTTTACGGCGCACCAACACAAACAGGTTATATGGCGCCATCAGGAATGAACATTTCGGGCTCACCCTTGGTTTAAATATATTTTATTTTTTCAATGGTTTACAATATTTCATATATACATTGTACAATCACATTAAAGGATGAGAACGAAAGCAAACTGCTTATAGAATTATTCTTCTCCTAGGAAAGATTGTTTGTAACAAATAAAAATGACGGTTATATTTTCAAAGTTTAGAGGTGGGAACTTCATCCAAAATATTATAAGTTTGCAAAATATAACAAACAGAACATATAAACTTTCAGCAAAAAGAAAATGCTAAGGCAAAACAAATGAAGCTAAGGTATTTTAGATTCAAACAATAAAAACATGATAGATTATATTGGAACAAAAATGAGAAATTATATATATATTTTTATAAAAAAAACAGTGAAAACGTTTGGGATACACAGTACGGTGACAGTGGGGAGGACAACGAGTGCGTGCAGCACACATCGCGACTAGCATTCCTCCGTTCAAATAAATAGGATAGTAGTAAGCAGCTTCCTAGTTCCATTTATGTTAGAAAATGCAATTAAAACCGTTTACTCAACATAATTTACCTGTGCCCAGCTTTGAATAGAGCATTATTTGTTAGGTCTATCCTCCGAGCACATTAAAGAACCATAGGAATCTATTCGATAATAAGAGTAGGGCACGTTTCCCGGATTCCTATGTATCCTTCCCCTCTCGCTGGGGCGGCTCTAAATAACTGATGAGCCGTTATACAACATTCAATTCAATTCAGTTTGTTTGGCTCACTCTTCATTCACACTGCCCAAGCCTCTCCGTCAGATGGGGCCGTAAACCGGACGGTCCCGTATATCGGGCCGTAAACCGGACGGTCCCGTGTATCGGGCCGTAAACCGGACGGTCCCGTATATCGGGCCGTAAACCGGACGGTCCCGTGTATCGGGCCGTAAACCGGACGGTCCCGTGTATCGGGCCGTAAACCGGACGGTCCCGTATATCGGGCCGTAAACCGGACGGTCCCGTGTATCGGGCCGTAAACCGGACGGTCCCGTGTATCGGGCCGTAAACGGACGGTATCGGAGGCTATCCTCCGATTATGTTAAAGAAACGTACGAATATTCGATAGTAATAATAGTATGCATCCCTCTCTCCCTGGGGCGGCCTGATAATAATAATAGTATGCATCCCTCTCTCCCTGGGGCGGCCTGATAGTAATAATAGTATGCATCCCTCTCTCCCTGGGGCGGCCTGATAGTAATAATAGTATGCATCCCTCTCTCCCTGGGGCGGCCTGATAGTAATAATAGTATGCATCCCTCTCTCCCTGGGGCGGCCTGATAGTAAGAATAGTATGCATCCCTCTCTCCCTTGGGCATAATACATAATGTGTTGATTAGCCGTTGTGCAACAGTTACATTCTTTTTATATTATTTATTTTTTGTTGTTGTTGGTTTTATTTATTTGATATTTTTGTTTTGGTATGTATTTTATATGAATGTAAAATAGAATTTAAGAATTTTGAAACATAATTTCTATTCCCACCCCACCCTCAGGCAGCCGGCGCATACCCTCCACACACCATTCCCCCTCCCCCGTAATTTCTCTACAACCCGTTTAAAAATGTGTTCAATATAGAGTGTGTTTATATTATGTATATATTTTTTTAAATTGTAAACCAAGTGTAACAGTATTTAGCATGTCGTTCCAAACATCTTTAAAGGGGGTTGTAGAAAAAATATGGGGAGTTGGGATGTAGAGAGGGGAATGGGAAGTGGTGAAGGAGGGTAGGTATGCGCCGGCTGCCTGTGACCTATTCAACCAACGGCAGGTTATCTGCGAACTGTTATCGTGTGAGCTGATTGTCATCGAGATTGCCGGTTGTACGTCATAAAACCAGTTAGTTATTTATTGTTTGTGCGTCTCAACATATAAAACAAGTATAGTAAAAATGTATTTCACAACTATCTTATGGTACTTATGGTACTTATATTACTTATGGTACTTATGGTACTTATATTACTTATGTTACTTATGTTACTTATGCTACTTATGTTACTTATATTACTTATGTTACTTATATTACTTATGGTACTTATGGTACTTATGTTAATTATATTACTTATTTTACTTATGGTACTTATGTTACTTATTTTACTTATGTTACTTATGTTACTTATGGTACTTATGTTACTTATGGTACTTATATTACTTATGTTACTTATGTAACTTATGTTACTTATATTACTTATGTTACTTATGGTACTTATGTTACTTATATTACTTATGTTACTTATGGTACTTATGTTATTTATATTACTTCTGTTACTTATGTTACTTATGGTACTTATGGTACTTATGTTACTTATATTACTTATGTTACTTATGGTACTTATGTTATTTATATTACTTCTGTTACTTATGTTACTTATGTTACTTATGGTACTTATATTACTTATATTACTTATGTTACTTATGGTACTTATGTTACTTATGATACTTATGTTACTTATGTTACTTATGGAACCTATGTTATTTATATTACTTATGTTACTTATGTTACTTATGTTACTTATGTTATTTATGTTATTTATATTACTTCTGTTACTTATGTTACTTATGTTACTTATGGTACTTATATTACTTATATTACTTATGTTACTTATGGTACTTATATTACTTATATTACTTATGTTACTTATGGTACTTATATTACTTATATTACTTCTGTTACTTATGTTACTTATGTTACTTATGGTACTTATATTACTTATATTACTTATGTTACTTATGGTACTTATGTTACTTATGATACTTATGTTACTTATGTTACTTATGGAACCTATGTTATTTATATTACTTATGTTACTTATATTACTTATGTTACTTATGGTACTTATGTTATTTATATTACTTCTGTTACTTATGTTACTTATGTTACTTATGGTACTTATATTACTTATATTACTTATGTTACTTATGGTACTTATGTTACTTATGATACTTATGGTACTTATGTTACTTATATTACTTATGTTACTTATGTTACTTATGTTACTTGTATTACTTATGTTACTTATGTTACTTATGGTACTTTTGTTACTTATGTTACTTATATTACTTATGTTACTTATGGTACTTATGTTACTTATATTACTTATGTTACTTATGTTACTTATGGTACTTATGGTACTTATGTTACTTATGGTACTTATGGTACTTGTATAACTTATATTACTGATGTTACTTATATTACTTATGATACTTGTGTTACTTATGTTACTTATATTACTTATGTTACTTATGGTACTTATATTACTTATGTTACTTATGTTACTTATGGTACTTATGGTACTTATTTTACTTATGGTACTTATATTACTTATATTACTTATGATACTTGTGTTACTTATGTTACTTATATTACTTATGATACTTGTGTTACTTATGGTACTTATATTACTTATGTTACTTATGGTACTTATTTTACTTATGGTACTTATATTACTTATGATACTTGTGTTACTTATGTTACTTATATTACTTATATTAATTATGTTACTTATGTTACTTATGTTACTTATGGTACTTATATTACTTATGTTACTTATGTTACTTATGGTACTTATGGTACTTATATTACTTATATTACTTATGTTACTTATGTTACTTATATTACTTATGGTACTTATGTTACTTATATTACTTATGGTACTTATGTTACTTATGTTACTTATATTACTTATGTTACTTATGTTACTTATGGTACTTATATTATTTATGTTACTTATGTTACTTATATTACTTATGTTACTTATGTTACTTATATTACTAATATTACTTATGTTACTTATGTTACTTATGTTACTTATGGTACTTATATTACTTATATTACTTATGTTACTTATGTTAATTATGGTACTTATGGTACTTATATTACTTATGGTACTAATGCTACTTATGGTACTTATGGTACTTATGGTACTTATTGTACTTATATTACTTATGTTACTTATGTTACTTATATTACTTATGGTACTTATGTTACTTATGTTTCTTATGTTACTCATGGTACTTATATTACTCATCGTACTTGTGTTACTTATGTTACTTATATTACTTATGTTACTTATGTTACTTATGTTACTTATGGTACTTATATTACTTATGTTACTTATGTTACTTATGTTAATTATTACTTATGTTACTTATGTTACTTATGTTACTTATATTACTTATGTTACTTATGGTACTTATATTACTTATATTAATTATGTTACTTATGTTACTTATGTTATTTATGGTACTTATATTACTTATGTTACTTATGTAACTGATGTTACTTATATTACTTATATTACTTATGTTACTTATGTTAATTGTGGTACTTATCTTACTTATATTAATTATGTTACTTATGTTACTTATGTTTCTTATGGTACTTATATTACTTATGGTACTTATGTTACTTATGGTACTTATGGTACTTATATTACTTATGTTACTTATGGTACTTATATTACTTATATTACTTATGTTACTTATGTTACTTATGGTACTTATATTACTCATGTTACTTATGTTACTTAGGTAACTTATATTACTTATGTTACTTATGTTACTTATGGTACTTATATTGCTTATGTTACTTATGTTACTTATGGTACTAATATTACTTTTATTACTTATGTTACTTATGGTACTTATATTACTTATATTACTTATGTTACTGATGTTACTTATGGTACTTATATTACTTATACTACTTATGTTACTTATGTTACTTATGGTACTTATATTACTCATGTTACTTATGTTACTTAGGTAACTTATATAAATTATGTTACTTATGGTACTTATGGTACTTATATTGCTTATGTTACTTATGTTACTTATGGTACTAATATTACTTTTATTACTTATGTTACTTAAGGGTACTTATGTTACTTATGTTACTTATATTACTTATATTACTCTTATGTTACTTAGGTAACTTATATTACTTATGTTACTGATGTTACTTATGTTACTTATGGTACTTATGGTACTTATATTGCTTATGTTACTTATGGTACTTATGGTACTAATATTACTTTTATTACTTATGTTACTTATGGTACTTATGTTACTTATGTTACTTATGTTACTTATGGTACTTATATTACTTATATTACTTATGGTACTTATGGTACTTATGGTACTTATATTAATTATGTTACTTATGTTACTTAGGTAACTTATATTACTTATGGTACTTATATTACTTATATTACTTATGTTACTTATGTTACTTATGGTACTTATATTACTTATATTACTTATGTTACTTATATTACTTATGGTACTTATATTACTTATGTTACTTATGGCTTATGGGACTTATATTACTTATGTTACTTAGTTACTTATGTTACTTATGTTACTTAAGGTACTTATGGTACTTATGTTACTTATGTTACTTATATTACTTATATTAATTATGGTACTTATATTACTTATGGTACTTATATTACTTATGTTACTTATGGTACTTATATTACTTATGTTACTTATGGTACTTATGGTACTTATATTACTTATGTTACTTATATTACTTACTTATGTACTATTGACTTGTTACTTATATTACTTATGGTACTTTTGGTACTTATATTACTTATGTACTTTTGGTACTTATATTACTTATGGTACTTATGTACTTACTTATGTACTTATGTTACTTATATTACTTATGTACTTATATCTTATGTTACTTATGGTACTTATTTACTTATGTTACTTTTCTATGTTACTTATGGTACTTATATTACTTATGGTACTTATGGTACTTATATTACTTATGTTACTTATGGTACTTATATTACTTATGTTACTTATGTTACTTATGGTACTAATATAACTTATATAACTTATGTTACTTAAGTTACTTATATTACTTATGTTACTTATGTTACTTATGGTATTTATATTACTTATGGTACTTATGGTACTTATATTACTTATGTTACTTATGGTACTTATATTACTTAAGGTACTTATGTTACTTATGGTACTTATATTAGTTATGTTACTTATGTTACTTATGGTACTAATATAACTTATATTACTTATGGTACTTATGGTACTTATGTTCCTTATGTTACTTATGGTACTTATATTACTTATATTACTTATGATACTTATGGTACTTATGGTACTTATATTACTTATGTTACTTATGTTACTTATGTTACTTATGTTACTTATGTTACTTAGGTAACTTATATTACTTATGTTACTTATGGTACTTATGTTACTTATGTTACTTATATTACTTATGGTACTTATATTACTTATGTTACTTATGTTACTTATGTTACTTAAAGTACTTATGTTACTTATGGTATTAATATTACTTATGTTACTTATGGTACTAATATCACTTATATTACTTATGGTACTTATGTTCCTTATGTTACTTAATGTACTTATATTACTTATATTACTTATGGTACTTATGGTACTTATGGTACTTATGTTACTTAGGTAACTTATATTACTTTTGTTACTTATGTTACTTAAGGTACTTATGTTACTTATGGTACTTATATTAATTATGTTACTTATGTTACTTATTTTACTTATATTACTTATGTTACTTATGTTACATATGGTACTTATATTACGTATGTTAATTATGGTACTTATGTTACTTATATTACTTATGTTACGTATGTTACTTATGGTACTTATATTAGTTATGTTACTTATGTTACTTATGGTACTAATATAACTTATATTACTTATGGTACTTATGGTACTTATGTTCCTTATGTTACTTATGGTACTTATATTACTTATATTACTTATGGTACTTATGGTACTTATGGTACTTATGGTACTTATATTACTTATGTTACTTATGTTACTTAGGTAACTTATATTACTTATGTTACTTATGGTACTTATGTTACTTATGGTACTTATATTACTTATGTTACTTATGGTACTAATATAACTTATATTACTTATGGTACTTATGTTCCTTATGTTACTTATGGTACTTATATTACTTATATTACTTATGGTACTTATGGTACTTATGGTACTTAGGTAACTTATATTACTTTTGTTACTTATGGTACTTATGGTACTTATATTACTTATATTACTTATGTTACTTATGTTACTTATGGTACTTATGGTACTTATGGTACATATTACTTATGGTACTTATGGTACTTATGTTACTTTTATTACATATGTTACCTATGGTACTTATGGTACTTATATTACTTATATTACTTATGTTACCTATGGTACTTATGTTACTTATGGTACTTATGTTACTTATGTTACTTATGTTACTTATAGTAATTATATTACTTATATTACTCATGGTACTTATGTTACTTATGGTTCTTATGTTACTTATATTACTTATGGTACTTTTGTTACTTATGCTATTTATATTACTTATGTTACTTATGTTACTAATGTTACTTTGTTACTTATGTTACTTATGTTACTTATGGTACTTATGTTACTTATGGTACTTAAGGTACTTATGTTACTTATGTTACTTATGGTACTTATGGTACTTATGTTACTTATGTTACTTATATTACTTATGGTACTTATATTACTTATGTTACTTATGTTACTTATGTTACTTAAAGTACTTATGTTACTTATGGTATTAATATTACTTATGTTACTTATGGTACTAATATAACTTATATTATTTATGGTACTTATGTTCCTTATGTTACTTAATGTACTTATATTACTTATATTACTTATGGTACTTATGGTACTTATGGTACTTATGTTACTTAGGTAACTTATATTACTTTTGTTACTTATGGTACTTATATTACTTATATTACTTATGTTACTTATGTTACTTATATTACTTATGTAACTTATGGTACTTATGGTACATATTACTTACGGTTCTTATGGTACTTATGTTACTTAAATTACATATGTTACCTATGGTACTTATGGTACTTATATTACTTATATTACTTATGTTACCTATGGTACTTATGTTACTTATGGTACTTATGTTACTTATGTTACTTATGTTACTTATGTTACTTATAGTAATTATATTACTTATATTACTCATGGTACTTATGTTACTTATGGTTCTTATGTTACTTATGTTACTTATGGTACTTATGTTACTTATGCTATTTATATTACTTATGTTACTTATGTTACTTATGTTACTTATGGTAATTATGGTACTTAAGGTACTTATTTTACTTATGGTACTTATATTACTTATGTTACTTATGGTACTTATGTTACGTATGTTACTTATGGTACTTATGGTACTTATGGTACTTATGTTACTTATGGTACTTATATTACTTATGTTACTTATGTTACTTAAGGTACTTATGTTACTTATGGTACTTATATTAATTATGTTACTTATGTTACTTATTTTACTTATATTACTTATGTTACTTATGTTACATATGGTACTTATATTACGTATGTTAATTATGGTACTTATGTTACTTATATTACTTATGTTACGTATGTTACTTATGGTACTTATATTAGTTATGTTACTTATGTTACTTATGGTACTAATATAACTTATATTACTTATGGTACTTATGGTACTTATGTTCCTTATGTTACTTATGGTACTTATATTACTTATATTACTTATGGTACTTATGGTACTTATGGTACTTATGGTACTTATATTACTTATGTTACTTATGTTACTTAGGTAACTTATATTACTTATGTTACTTATGGTACTTATGTTACTTATGGTACTTATATTACTTATGTTACTTATGGTACTAATATAACTTATATTACTTATGGTACTTATGTTCCTTATGTTACTTATGGTACTTATATTACTTATATTACTTATGGTACTTATGGTACTTATGGTACTTAGGTAACTTATATTACTTTTGTTACTTATGGTACTTATGGTACTTATATTACTTATATTACTTATGTTACTTATGTTACTTATGTTACTTATGGTACTTATGGTACATATTACTTATGGTACTTATGGTACTTATGTTACTTTTATTACATATGTTACCTATGGTACTTATGGTACTTATATTACTTATATTACTTATGTTACCTATGGTACTTATGTTACTTATGGTACTTATGTTACTTATGTTACTTATGTTACTTATAGTAATTATATTACTTATATTACTCATGGTACTTATGTTACTTATGGTTCTTATGTTACTTATATTACTTATGGTACTTTTGTTACTTATGCTATTTATATTACTTATGTTACTTATGTTACTTATGTTACTTTGTTACTTATGTTACTTATGTTACTTATGGTACTTATGTTACTTATGGTACTTAAGGTACTTATGGTACTTATGGTACTTATGGTACTTATGTTACTTATGTTACTTATATTACTTATGGTACTTATATTACTTATGTTACTTATGTTACTTATGTTACTTAAAGTACTTATGTTACTTATGGTATTAATATTACTTATGTTACTTATGGTACTAATATAACTTATATTATTTATGGTACTTATGTTCCTTATGTTACTTAATGTACTTATATTACTTATATTACTTATGGTACTTATGGTACTTATGGTACTTATGGTACTTATGTTACTTAGGTAACTTATATTACTTTTGTTACTTATGGTACTTATATTACTTATATTACTTATGTTACTTATGTTACTTATATTACTTATGTAACTTATGGTACTTATGGTACATATTACTTACGGTTCTTATGGTACTTATGTTACTTAAATTACATATGTTACCTATGGTACTTATGGTACTTATATTACTTATATTACTTATGTTACCTATGGTACTTATGTTACTTATGGTACTTATGTTACTTATGTTACTTATGTTACTTATAGTAATTATATTACTTATATTACTCATGGTACTTATGTTACTTATGGTTCTTATGTTACTTATGTTACTTATGGTACTTATGTTACTTATGCTATTTATATTACTTATGTTACTTATGTTACTTATGTTACTTATGGTAATTATGGTACTTAAGGTACTTATTTTACTTATGGTACTTATATTACTTATGTTACTTATGGTACTTATGTTACGTATGTTACTTATGGTACTTATGGTACTTATGGTACTTATGGTACTTATGTTACTTATGGTACTTATATTACTTATGTTACTTATGTTACTTAAGGTACTTATGTTACTTATGGTACTTATATTAATTATGTTACTTATGTTACTTATTTTACTTATATTACTTATGTTACTTATGTTACATATGGTACTTATATTACGTATGTTAATTATGGTACTTATGTTACTTATATTACTTATGTTACGTATGTTACTTATGGTACTTATATTAGTTATGTTACTTATGTTACTTATGGTACTAATATAACTTATATTACTTATGGTACTTATGGTACTTATGTTCCTTATGTTACTTATGGTACTTATATTACTTATATTACTTATGGTACTTATGGTACTTATGGTACTTATGGTACTTATGGTACTTATATTACTTATGTTACTTATGTTACTTAGGTAACTTATATTACTTATGTTACTTATGGTACTTATGTTACTTATGGTACTTATATTACTTATGTTACTTATGGTACTAATATAACTTATATTACTTATGGTACTTATGTTCCTTATGTTACTTATGGTACTTATATTACTTATATTACTTATGGTACTTATGGTACTTATGGTACTTATGGTACTTAGGTAACTTATATTACTTTTGTTACTTATGGTACTTATATTACTTATATTACTTATGTTACTTATGTTACTTATGTTACTTATGGTACTTATGGTACATATTACTTATGGTACTTATGGTACTTATGTTACTTTTATTACATATGTTACCTATGGTACTTATGGTAGTTATATTACTTATATTACTTATGTTACCTATGGTACTTATGTTACTTATGGTACTTATGTTACTTATGTTACTTATGTTACTTATAGTAATTATATTACTTATATTACTCATGGTACTTATGTTACTTATGGTTCTTATGTTACTTATATTACTTACGGTACTTTTGTTACTTATGCTATTTATATTACTTATGTTACTTATGTTACTTATGTTACTTTGTTACTTATGTTACTTATGTTACTTATGGTACTTATGTTACTTATGGTACTTAAGGTACTTATGTTACTTATGGTACTTATATTACTTATGTTACTTATGTTACTTATATTACTTATGTTACTTATGGTACTTATGTTACGTATGTTACTTATGGTACTTATGTTACTTATATTACTTATGTTACTTATGTTACTTATGTTACTTATATTACTTATGTTAATTATGTTACTTATATTACTTATATTACTTATGTTACTTATGTTACTTATGGTACTTATGTTACTTATGTTACTTATATTACTTATGTTACTTATTTACTAAAGGTACTTATGTTACTTATATTACTTATGTTACCTATGGTACTTATGTTACTTATGTTACTTATGTTACGTATGTTACTTATGCTACTTATGTTACTTATATTACTTATGTTACTTATGTTACTTATGTTACTTATGGTACTTATGTTACTTATGTTACTTATATTACTTATGTTACTTATGGTACTTATGTTACTTATGTTACTTATGTTACTTATGGTACTTGTATTACTTATATTACTGATGTTACTTATATTACTTATGATACTTGTGTTACTTATGTTACTTATATTACTTATATTAAATATGTTACTTATGTTACTTATATTACTTATGTTACTTATGGTACTTATTTTACTTATGGTACTTATATAACTTATGGTACTTATGTTACTTATATTACTTATGATACTTGTGTTACTTATGTTACTTATATTACTTATATTAATTATGTTACTTATGTTACTTATGTTACTTATGGTACTTATATTACTTATGTTACTTATGTTACTTAAGTTACTTATGTTACTTATATTACTTATGTTAATTATGTTACTTATGTTACTTATATTACTAATGTTACTTATGTTACTTATGGTACTTATATTACTTATATTACTAATGTTACTTATGTTACTTATGGTACTTATATTACTTATATTAATTATGTTACTTATGTTAATTATGGTACTTATGGTACTTATATTACTTATGGTACTAATGTTACTTATGGTACTTATGATACTTATGGTACTTATTGTACTTATATTACTTATGTTACTTATGTTACTTATATTACTTATGGTACTTATGTTACTTATGTTACTTATGTTACTCATGGTACTTATATTACTCATGGTACTTGTGTTACTTATGTTACTTATATTACTTATGTTACTTATGTTACTTATGGTACTTATATTACTTATGTTACTTATGTTACTTATGTTAATTATTACTTATGTTACTTATGTAACTTATGTTACTTATATTACTTATATTACTTATGTTACTTATGGTACTTATATTACTTATATTAATTATGTTACTTATGTTACTTATGTTATTTATGGTACTTATATTACTTATGTTACTTATGTTACTGATGTTACTTATATTACTTATATTACTTATGTTACTTATGTTAATTATGGTACTTATCTTACTTATATTAATTATGTTACTTATGTTACTTATGTTTCTTATGGTACTTATATTGCTTATGTTACTTATGTTACTTATGGTACTTATATTACTTATATTACTTATGTTACTTATGGTACTTATATTACCCATGTTACTTATGTAACTTAGGTAACTTATATTACTTATGTTACTTATGGTACTTATGGTACTTATATTGC
>JAWPHD010018857.1:0-38121 GCA_037043455.1 Cyrtodaria siliqua
CCTCAATATAGCAATGCTATACAAATAAAAAACTAAGAGCGGGCCTCAATTTATATACCTCAGTTGATCAACCATGAAGCGTGCTGGCTGTAAATATTCAAGCTTCCCGGTCCATGCTTTTTCAATGACCAAGTAGTGTTGAGAAAATGTGTCCTTAATGAAACAGTTTGGTCTCTATAACTCGAAAACTCGCCTAGTTAACAATTAATATTAATTAGGCTGTACAACATTCTTATTTAACCAGTAACCCACTAAGCAGGACTATAATAGGCTTTGCGTCCATTGTAAACCCAGATCAGCCTGCAAGTAACTCGCATTATCGCCAAAACACCCCTTTGTCACATAAATGGAACGGTCTTAATTCAAAGAAAGAACAGTCCACTATATATATGTAGGGGGTTAAGGGTGTACAACTGCTAGCAATAGGAACCCCAAATGACTTTACAAAGCAAGTAGTAGAGCTGGATCCGACATATTTTTATGGTGTCACATCTTCCAACAAACAAAAAATACCATGCTTTCTTAATTTTAATGGATAAACCATACATTTAGCCTTATTCCACTCATAGACCCTTCATGCATGTGATATCTCACCCTGTATGTGCTATCTCACCCTGTATGTGATATCTCACCATGTATGTGATATCTCACCATGTTTGTGATATCTCACCCTGTATGTGATATCTCACCCTGTATGTGATATCTCACTCTGTGAGACCAAAACTCACAGAATTTCATCTCTTCAGAAACCAAAAAGCTGTGAGATTTCGAAATCCCACTGAAAAACATTTGAAATGAAAACAAATTTAAAAGATTTTGAAATGACAGTTCCTACTTTATTTTATCATCAAAACCTTTAAAAAGCTTAATGTATGAACATATTTGATATTTGAAACCCTTCTTATACATTATTATTAAAGAAACTCACAGATTTTGGGACAAATCTCCCTTAAAAATATTCTTATGTCTCATAAATTGTGGCGTCAAAAATATCACATAATATATGAAAGAGGTAGATGTGTAAGACCCCAAAACACCTAGCAGAAAAAAAAAAGTGTAACTTTTCCAATGGTTCAATTTTAAAGAGTTTGTTTTCTTCCAAAATCGCCGCAACAGAGATTACACAGGATTGATACGTGTACTACTGCTTTACAAATGTATTGGCATGGCGCTAACAGGAAGAGGCTAAGGAATACCAAAGAAATCCAGTGGCAAAAGTAGATATCGAATTCAACTGATGACCAGTTTAGTAATAATTAATAACGGAGTAACTCCGAATTTGTATAGTTGTTGATGTGTAAGGAGACATTGATGCTGAATTCATTTTCTAATAAAACGCATATCTTGTACTAATAAATTTACAAACATCTTTCATAGAAGAAGTTTAATTAAGTAATTAACTCCTCTTAGATCACCTATTTTAAGAAAATAGCACATAAACCCTAACCCTGGAACCCGATTTAAACCCCACAGTGGCCATTTTGCCAATGACCGTTTCAAAATGGTACTCCTGTTGTCAACCTGTTTATGTTTGTGGTATAGAATGATTATTTTTCAGTATGCGTGTTAATTGTTTTTTTTATAAAAGCGCATATTTGGTTGATTGTTCTGTGAATGTTACCTTTGGTATCTTGATATAAGTTTAAAGGGACACATGGCAATCTCGAAGATTTTATAAGCAATAAAATAGCATCTCGATTTATTAATCCAGAATCATTTAGCCTTTAAACTTGCTTGCATATAATTTAAAAAAAAATCAGATTTCAAACTCTGAAAAAATTTAATGCAAATTATGTAGAAACACTTACAGGACGCCGCATGTTTTTAAAAAATCAAGATTGCCGTGTGTCCCTTTAAGGAGA
Source organism: Cyrtodaria siliqua (assembly GCA_037043455.1). NCBI lineage: Eukaryota > Metazoa > Mollusca > Bivalvia > Adapedonta > Hiatellidae > Cyrtodaria > Cyrtodaria siliqua. Next base: position 1,863 of record JAWPHD010018857.1, read on the forward strand.
TGGTTGAAAATATCTTACTGTAGTTGAATACTCCGGCCCCAAGTGGTTATTGAGAATGCCGTACCAGTCTGGCTGATGTGGGGTAGCCAGGTTACCACCGATACCTCCGAAGGATGGATCGAAAACTTCCCCCAAAGCATAAACAGTATCGGGAAGTGATGACAACAGTTCAATAGTCACATCTGTAAATAATGCACACATAGATAATATATATATAATGGTCTCATACATATATAATGGTCACATACATATATAATGGTCACACACATATATAAATGGTCACACACATATATAATGGTCTCATACATATATAATGGTCACATACATATATAATGGTCACACACATATAATGGTCACACACATATATAATGGTCACATATATATATATAATGGTCACATACATATATAATAGTAACACACATATATAATGGTCACATACATATATAAATGGTCACACACATATATAATGGTATCATACATATATAATGGTCATATACATATATAATGGTCACACACATATATAATGGCCACACACATATATAACGGTCACATATATATATATATATATAATGGTCACATACAAATATAATAGAAACACACATATATAATGATCACATACATATATAATGGTCTCACACATATAATGGCCACAAACATATATAAATGGACACATACATATATAATGGTCACACACATATATAATGGTCTCATACATATATAATGGTCTCACACATATATAATGGTCACACACATATATAATGGTCACATACATATATAATGGTCTCACACATATATAATGGTCACACACATACATATATAATGATCACACACACATATATAATGGTCACATACATATATAATGGTCACATACATATATAATGGTCACATACATATATAATGGTCACATACATATATAATGGTCACATACATATATAATGGTCACATACATATATAACGATCTCACACATATATAATAGTCACACACGTATATATATAATGGTCACATACATATATAATGGTCACACATACATATATAATGGTCTCACACATATATAATGGGCACATACATATGTAATGGTCACACACATATATATAATGGTCACATACATATATAATGGTCTCACACATATATAATGGTCACATACATATATAATGGTCACACACATATATAATGGTCTCACACATATATAATGGTCACACACATATATAATGGTCTCACACATATATAATGGTCACATACATATATAATGGTCTCACACATATATAATGGTCACACACATATATATAATGGTCACACACATATATAATGGTCACACATATATATAATGGTCACACACACATATATAATGGTCACATACATATATAAATGGACACATACATATATAATGGTCACACACATATATAATGGTCTCATACATATATAATGGTCTCACACATATATAATGGTCTCACACATATATAATGGTCACACACATATATAATGGTCACATACATATATAATGGTCTCACACATATATAATGATCTCACACATATATAATGGTCACACACATATATATAATGGTCACATACATATATAATGGTCTCACACATATATAATGGTATCACACATATATTATGGTCACATACATATGTAATTGGTCACACACATATATAATAGTCTCATACATATATCATGGTCACACACATATATAATGGTCACATACATATATAATGGTCACACACATATATAACGGTCTCATACATATATAATGGCCACACACATATATAATGGTCTCATACATATATAATGGTCACATAAATATATAATGGTCACACATGTAATGGTCACACACATATATAATGGTCACATACATATATAATGGTCACACACATTTATAACGGTCTCATACATATATAATGGTCACACACATATATAATTGTCACACACATATATAATGGTCTCATACATATATAAAACTGAGGTAATTTTGTTCTCATCAAAACGAAATTCTAGTCTAGTAGGTGAGATATCTGTTGAGGTAGGAGACTTCAAGATAAAGCCATCGTCATCTGTGAGAAATCTTGGGGCGCAGTTTGATTCACAGATGGACATGGAGCTACATGTGAACTCGGTCTGTAGATCGTGTTACATGCAGTTACGGTAAATAGGCCACATCAGACAATACTTGACCACTGATGCCACCAAGTCTCTCGTCAATGCTCTGGTTACATCAAGACTTGACTATTGTAATGCATTGTTGTACGGCGTGCTGAAGACCATCTTAAGCAAACTGCAAAACGTACAAAACACTGCAGCTCGTCTTATCACAAGAACTTCCCGTTACGATCATATCACTCCCGTGCTGAAAGAACTTCATTGGCTACCTGTGCAGTACAGAGTGGAGTATAAAATACTGACTCATACATATAAAGCCTTACACGGTGAATCGCCAGCTTACATCAGACACATGTTACAGGTGTATGTTCCGCGTAGAACCTTAAGGTCCCAAAATGACTCTGTACCACTAGTGGTACCAAGATGTCATACTGTGACATACGGTGACCGATGCTTTGTGATTGCTGCGCCGAAGCTATGGAATGCACTCCCTGCCGGAATCAAAGACTGTAACACACTGTCTTCCTTCAAGAAATCGCTGAAAACACATTTATCTATCCGAATGTACGGCAATTAATTTGTTAAAGTAAACTATTATACATATAATAAAAAATTGTTGCATTTAAAAACATTAAACATTTGTACGTATACTCCTATGTTGTTTTTATCATAATTTTTCAACCAAATTGTTTTTATTTTAATGTTTCTCCTTTTTTATGTTGATTTCGGATAATGAAAAATGTCTTATAGTTTATTAATTTTAAATTGTAAATGCCTTCATTTATTAGCTCATATAATTTCTTAAATAAACAGCTATTTTAAGTCCTGTTTTACCATTTTGTTTAATTTATTCTTTGTATGTGTCTTATTACTTTTTACCTTGTATAACTATTATAAATATCTTAAATTTTATGTTTGTTAAGCATTTTTGAACGTACTATGTATGATAAAAGTGCTATATAAATATGGTATATAATAATAATATATAATGGTCACATACATATAATGGTCACACACATACATAATGGTCACATACATATAATGGTCACACACATACATAATGGTCACATACATATATAATGGTCACACACATATAATGGTCACACACATACATAATGGTCACATACATAAATAATGGTCACACACATATATAATGTCTCATACATAAATAATGGTCACATACATAAATAATGGTCACATACATAAATAATGGTCACATACATATATAATGGTCACATACATAAATAATGGTCACATACATAAATAATGGTCACACACATATATAATGGTCTCATACATATATAATGGTCACATACATAAATAATGGTCACATACATAAATAATTGTCACATACATAAATAATGGTCACACACATATATAATGGTCACATACATATATAATGGTCACACACATGTAATGGTCACACACATATATAACGGTCACATACATCAATAATGGTCACACACACATATATAATGGTCTCATACATATATAATGGTCACACACATATATAATGGTCACGCACATATATAATGTTCTCACACATTGATGATGGTCACATACATATATTATAATGGTCACATACACATATATATAATGGGATACACACATGTATAATGTTCTCATACATTTATGATGGTCACATACACACATATATATATATAATGGGATACACACATATATAATGTTCTCACACATTTATGATGGTCACATACATCTATTATAATGGTCACACACACACATATATATATAATGGTATACACACATATATAATGTTCTCACACATATATAATTCACACACTCATATATATATATAATGGGATACACACATATATAATGTTCTCACACATTTATGATGGTCACATATATATATAAGGATCGCACACATATATAATGGTCACATTACATGTATGTATGTGATTTGCAGGTGATAACCTGTGCAGGATGATAACCCGGAAGTAAGTGACGTCAATAACCATAAATTAACTGACGTCATTAACGTGCAGGCCGTTTTTAACGTCCGATTAAATTTCATTCCTGTTAAAATGGATGCAGTGGAAAAGACGTTTGAATCTCTAGCTGCTTTTATCGAGTTCACGGCAAAACATGTTTCAACGAAGAGCTCGATTCAGGTTTGTTTTTGCTTAATTAATTACTTCCTTAATATTTAACAATTTAACAAAGTTTGTTCAACTAAAGTGCACATCCTTCTACAGAATGAGCTCTTTCCTCTGTCGCAACCGACATTTCGATTCATCCATTACTTTCTGAGATATTAGCCCTTCCAAATTGTCATGGTCATGTTCTATGATTTCTTTCATTTCCAATACTTTGGGAGGGCTAATCTAAGAAAGTCAATATGAATCGAAATACCTGTTTGCGGTGGAGGAAAATGCCCACTTTGTAGGAGTATGCGCGCTTTACTAAAACAAAAAGATAAATGAAAAAAAAGTTATTAAGCAAAAACATACCTGAATCGAGCGCTTCGTTAATAAGAACATTTCAAAAAATCGATAAAGAAACTAAAATAAAAAATAGATGTTGCTCTGTTTTCAGTACTCTGTAATCAATGATGAATGTATTACAACTCTCCTTTTTCCACATCACACCTGAAGTATGTTTAAAAATGGCGGACAGTATAGTTGTGAAAATGTGGAGCTCCGTTTAAAAAATATGGGATTCTTTGAAATCGAAGTAAAAGTTAATAAATAGTTTGCTAGACTTCAATAAATAAGCAGTGTTGTTAAAGCTTGATATATTAACGATAACTGTGAGTCACTATGGCCTCAAATTTTGTGTCCAACGTTTCAGTTGAAAATCGGTATTCAGCTTTGTACAGCGACTAAATGGCGGGAAATGTTGAATTCCATATTGTTCAAAATGGACGTAGAAACAGATATGATATACGGACAAATCAACATCAATTTGCTCAGTGCACAATGGATGATAAGTTTAATGCAATGTTTAATGAGCTGCAAATGATAAGAATAGGACATCTGAGTGTAACTGAGGAAACAATATATACTCAAGTATTTCTGCCGACGACCTAACATGGATAAGTTTATAGAACTGATAAATTCAAATAATAAAGGATATATTCGTAAACTCTCCATATTTATCTATAAAGCGTTTCAATTAAGAAATGAGATGCTATATAGAAATTAAATTGTGGATATGTGTTGAGTATAGTTAACTTATATAAATATGTGTATGTATGAATATTCTTATGTTAACTTGTGTTGATATACAAATATTCATGCAAATTTATAAACGTCAATGCACAAGAAATGTGTTATTCTTTCATTGTGATCTCATACTTGTTGTCTTATATGTACCAAATGCACTGTTACCATGTATTACTCTGTATTTGTATCCGCATGGGCTTTATAGCCTATTGGAATTTTGAAATATTATCTATCTATCTATCATCCCGAGAATTTGATATCAGGTGTGATATGGAAAAACGAGAGTGATAATTTATACTAATTCAATGACTAGGGTTACAATAGACGTGAGAATCGTGGCTCTTTATATGGTAGTATCAGGGCTCTATATGACAGGGATATGAAACGGCAGTACAAACGCTGTATTGTACTGAAAACACTTGTCGTCCAGGTCTACATTGCAAACAGACATTATATATCCATGTTTACCTGAATTATTATTTTATATCCCCAGAAAGTCAAATAAATAAGCTTCTAATGGTGTAAATTTATTCTAAATAACGGTTAAATAAATAGGCGAAATCTCAAGTTGGAAAGGAAATATATCGCGCATTTTTCTTTTCTTACAGCATTTACGCACATCACTATGTGTTTATTGTTTTGGTCATGGTGCATTTATATTTTAATGAATATTTAAATAAGATGCATGGTTAAAAAGCCAAATAAATAACCTTTCTATTGGTGTTATTTTATTCCAAATAACAGTTACATAAATAGGCAAAATCTCGAGTTGGAAAGGAAATATCTCTGACTCTCATTTTTTTTTATTATTAAAATGTTTACGTACATCATCGAGTGTTTATTGTTTTGATCATGGTACATGGTCATGTTGTTTAAGGAATATTTAAATAATTTATATGGTGAGAAAGCCAAACAAATAAAGGAATTTTATATTGATTATGCTGGGATGAAAATATAGGGCCCTGATGTATGCTATTTTAAATAACGGTTTATTAAACTGGGGGAGATCGCAATCATCAAGCGGTTAATTTTTTCAGTCAATATAATATTTGTGAGGACAACAATGAAATATATTTAAATGATTTATTAAGTGAGCAAAATTAAAATATCTTTCTATATTTTTTATAGATATTTTGTTAACAACAACTGGTAAAATTTCGATTGTATTGTGAGCAAAATTAAATTCTCTTTCTATCTTTTCTATAGATATTTTGTTAACAAGAACTGGTAAAATTTCGATTGTTTCGTGCACAGACATATTAATAAACAGATAGGAAACTTCATATCTTAATCAATGAAGTAACCAAAATATCATGTGGCACCTTAACTTTTCTTTCTATCTTCTCTCTCAATTATTCACCGATTTTGATGAGAATACATCCAAAGGATTCATAGTGAATAGCAAAATGGTATTATAATAATTTATGTTTATTTTCAAAATAAAAAATTGTATGAAAAAATGTTTAAAGTTTAAAATGTCATCATTTTTTGCTTTTCTCTTAAACATCAATGTTTTGACATAGTCAAAGTTTCCATCAAACTCCTGTTTTTCTCTCAATGTAAGAGAAAACAAAATATTATCATTGGAAAGAAAATTAAATTTGTGATGGTATTTGGCTTGAATGAAACTTGTATCTATAAAACTCTTCATGATATGTGTGTTTAAAGTTGGGAAATATTTTGTGAAATTTTCGAATTGTGCCACTTGAAATTTACACAATTTTCATAGTGTCTAATCTATTTGTTATTAGGTCTGTGTTTCGTGTGAACAATTAAGAATCGCGTGATTAATGTATTCTATTGGCATAACAATCGGCTTGAGTAATTAACAAACACACACTTATCAGGTTTACCGCATTTAGTGAAAAGAAGCGTACGCCATAAAAAGTATGTAATATTACATAACATCCTGTCATAAAGTTTGGTGACCCATGTACACACTAATTTACAATAAACACACGCGTACATAGCAAGATATTGTACAATACCTCATGGTTCGAGATCAAGTCCTGGGGATCCTTCATAACAAATTCAAGATTAAGATGTATAGGTCGCCATTTTTTCGTTAAAAAATCTCAAAATGACATGTTTAAAAATGACTTTTTTTTTACATAAAAGTCATACCCACTTAAAAACTTAACCGCAAGCAATATTTCAATATGTCTTATTACTTGCAATCATCGACAGGTACTATTAAAGTGTAAAAAAAAAAGAGTTTACCCCTATACAAAAATGAGCATGATTATCCAGGATTTTTTATTTTAAATGGTCAAGTTGAAAAAAGTTTCAAATTCAAAACCCACTTAAAAACTACTGCAAACACTATTCCAATATGTCTTTTATTACTTGCACTCATAGACAGATACGATTAAAGTGCAAAATTTTTTTTTTACCCGTGTACAAAAATGAACATGATTATCCAAGAGATTTTTTTATTAAAAATTGCCAAGTTCAAAAAAGTTTTTTTGTTGAAACCAATGTCATAACCCATTTAAAAACTACCGCAAACACTAGCTTAATATGTCTATTATTACTTGCAATCATTGTCAGGCAATTTTAAACTGAATTTTTTTTTACCCCCGTACAAAAATGAACATAATTATGCAGGAGTATACTTTTCCACAACTGGAAATGCGCAGTGAAGCAGTCGTCTAGTGAACGACAAGTGTTTGGCATAGCCTACTCCCTGTTCTAATGGAGACCGATCCCTGTCATTTTCGTCCGAGGTAGTATGTGGTAATGTAATAGGACTCAGTTGGGGTGTTTGTAAATAGATAGGTTTATAAGCGCGTTACTACAAGGGGTCCGGAGTTCAAACACGCTGAGTGCCTAAAATAATTATATGTAATTTTTCAAGTGTAATTTTTCCGGTCCGATTACCGTAGGTACACACCATTAGAGCTACAACATAGATCTACTGCTTTTATTATAATCTTTGGTATGCAGACTCATTTTTTTGTTGTTGTTTCTAAGGATTAACGTCCCAATGACCCGTCAGGACGTAATAAAGGGACGGGTACAATAGAGCCTGGACTAAATGAATCGATTTGTGTGGGTGTGTAGTTCTAAGGTTTTATAGTATCTCCGCCATAAAACCAATAGGACGTCCTAAAGGTGTGAGTAGTAGTTTTTATTTATCCTCGCCCTATGGCACTAGGCCTTTTGGCGAGCTTTTCATCAGAAGATTACAGTTGAGTGGGTCTGGAAGTGGGGGCGTCGTCCAAGGTGGTTTACTGTAGAAACAGCAGCAGTAGATGGTTAGCGAAGAAATCCAACGTAGATAGCCAGAAGTTGATTTTGATGAAAGTTGAAGATTAAATTCAAGTAGATTATAAGTTCCCTTGTATATTTTGGCCAATCGGATTGCCTGCAGAATTGTGACTAGGTCAATCCGATTGCCGGCTCGAAATCGTTTGGACCAATCAGAAGGCAGGCTATTTGAGGCGCCAAATGTGTCGCAAGTAGGTTGATCCGGCTGCATGAGCTGCCCGTGTTCTGTTGGTGAGGACTTCTCCGTTTCACTCGCTGATCCTGTAGCCGTTATGCAATACAGGACAGGATCAGTGAGTATCCCGCAGGGTTTCGCCAACATCGGCATCCATGGTGGGTTAGGGTGAGTCCTAGTCGTGATCCATCGTAAGTGCCTCATGTCATCAAATGCGGGGACTTGCAGTGACATGGGGTAACTCGCTGGTACAGCGTCAGATTTCCAGTAGAAGTTTTAATCGTCCATCTTTAGGGCCACGTAAAAACAGGATAAAAACATATGTACAACATGTTTTGAGGCTATGCTAAACCTCCAAGCGGCTTTGCTATACTGTGCGCACTGTACAGTGTAGGGTGGATGATCCCAATCAGCAGCACGCCTTGCGGAGTCACTTTGTCCCAGACGTCAGACGCACGACGTCCTGCCTGTTCGATGGTCTGAACTGGAATGATGCGCCCTAAAGGTACAATAGAACTCGATTTTTGTGTGTGTGTGTGTGTGAGTGTAATTCTAAGGTGTATAGTCCCTCCACCAACAAACTCGGTTAAGCCTTTCGGATATCTACCCTGAGATGGGTACAATAGAGTCTGGACTTTATGACTCGATTTTAATGTGTATGCACCTTTTTATACTCCAGAACATGACTCGATTTTGATGATGATGATTTCGAAGGTTTAAAGTCCCTCTACCATATGAGCCCCCGGGAAGAATTCCCCGTTGACTCGGCATTATGTCTGAACTATTGCGTGAGTGATTGTGTGTAGTGATATGTATCTGTCTACAGTCTACTTGAAGCAGATATAGTGCTGCCACACTGGAATACCACGCATGATACCCCACCCAGACACATTATACATTATTCTGACACCGGGTTGACCAGACGTAGTACTACCCATTATTTGCTTGTCAGGCATGGGTTACATTTTTAAAGTCTTTGGAATGACGCGGTCAGGGGACTCGAACATACGATCCCCGAATGCAAGGCAGACACTCTAACCACTACACCACAATGCTTCGATAGACTCGATTTTAATGTATGCGCGCCTTTTTATACTCCATAAAAATGGCATCTTCCGAAACAAGGGAAGTAATCCTGCAACTATTACATTACAGTTCAGCCAACTGGAGTTTTAACTTCCAGTGGCATTTTCATTACACAATGTTATTTGTTGCTTTATTAATCAAATAAAATTAATAACAAGAGGTTAATGACCTTGAAGCTCTACTGAAAGGTTTTGATATCTAGATCAGCGTTCCTGTAAAGTTTCATGAAATATCTGTCAAGTAGTTTCAGAGGAAGTTTTTACTATATAACTCTGTGTAAACAAAGATGGCCGTTGGCAGCCATATTAAATGTCAAATATTTTCAACAAGGACCAACATCATGTCATGTTGATCATTTTAGAAAAAGTCGCATATCAAAGCAGTTATAGTTTTCAAGAAGTTGTCGCTACAAACTTGTTTTTTAAATATATTTTTAGCCTTTGCGGCCATCTTGAATTTCCGGCCGACCTGAATTTTGCTAGGATCAATAAGACATAAAGAGCGACATTCCTGTGAAATTTCATGAAAATCCTTCCAGTAGTTTCAGAGGAATACTCGCTACAAGTTTTTACTTGTAAACAAAGATGTCGCTGGCGACCATGTTTAATGACGAAACAAAATAATTTTCGACAAGGATCAACATCATATCATGCTGATAATTTCAGAAAAAAGTCGCATATCAATCCACTTATAGTTTTCAAGAAGTAGTCGCTACAAATTTGTTTTTTAAAAATCTATTTTTAGCCGTGGTGGCCATCTTGAATATTCGGCCGACCTGAATTTTGCTATGATCAATAAGACATCAAGAGCAACATTCCTGTGAAGTTTCATGAAAAACCTTCAAGTAGTTTCAGAGAAGTAGTCGCTACAAGTTTTTACTATATAACTCTATGTAAAAAAAATATGGCCGGGAAGCCATGTTTAACGTCGAATCAAAACAATTTTCGACAACGACCTACACCATGTCATGCTGATCATTTTAAAAAAAGTCCCATATCAATATCACTTATAGTTTTCAAGAAGTAGTCGCTACAAACGTTTTACTATAACAGTAATTCAATATTATTGATGTGAACATTACATCAGGAGGAATATTTATATGGAAGAATGCGTGCCCTTTCACATTCAAGAGATTTTTTATTTTTTTAACTTTTTTTATTTTCTTATACGTGAATTAGATTGGTCCATAGACTAGTCCACAGAGGAGACATCATTTCTGAATAAATTAAGCCATGTTATCATATCATCCAACTTTAAATGTTTTTGTTTTGCAATGTTTCTATGCAAAAAAAATCAGTATGTTTTGTTTAACACACCCGCAAATAGAGTTGCCAGCTGTAATATTTTGACAGAGAATGTCCATCAATGTCATCATCAATGTCATTATTTGGAAAACACATGTCTTTGAAAAAAATTTTTTTTTTTTTTGTACAGTGGTGTATTTTGAAATGTGGATGTTGTGATAACATAGCTTGTTTAATTTAGAAATAATGTCTCTGCTCTAGATGAATAAATGAAAAATTCACGTAAAAAAAAATGCTTTATACAATAGATATGCAATCAGGCCGGTAGCCAGTCCTTAACTTTAACTGAGGCAAATCCCTTAAATCCAATGGCATGTACATCGCGCCCCACCTCCCACTATTTTTGTTAGTCATGTGGCAGTTGGAGCTGAATTTTTTTTTTTTTTATAGAAATAAGTATTAGTAATATATGCTCAACGAATACATGACATAGTTCACACCGACGGTATTGGCGGGTCGATTGTACTCACTTTTTGTTGTCCCCTGCGGAAAGCTAACCGTCACATTTAGTCTACTTTTCATGCCAATGTAGATGTCATCACTGGCAGTTGGGGATGTTACCTTTCCAATATCTAACGTAACCTCCGTCGGGACAGCGCCTCGTGCTGAAATGAAATCGAAAGCCAATGTAGGTATAAAAGTCGAACGGGAAACATAGCATTCACGGAACACAGTCAACCGAAACACATTAAAAACAAACAACAATGACAAGGCAAAATAGAAGCCACGTATATGCGACACCACAAACATAACAGGGCAGACAATATAGGTTCTGTCTTGGAACGGTCAATCATGCAGTTGCAGAATTAGGCAATGAGGGTTTAACATAGTGTCCTGGGTGCACCAAACAATTAAGAAATCATCGCCTGGCCGTATCCTCTATCAACTTAGGAACCTAGGCAGCATTAATATGCAATATAAAAATATACATAGAGATGATCATGTATATATGAATAATATTTTTTTAAAAAAGCATGGAAAGCCATAAAGCAAAAACGGAATTACTTGGTAGAAGCCAAAACTAGTAACCCGCTCTATAAGGGCAGTTTGTATCACCTTTACATGTTAATTAGTTGTCAGGCTGACACTGAGTCCTGTTTGAATAAAATTATGGCAATTTATTCAACACCTGCTTTGTTAAATGAATACTAAGTGAAGACAAGAAAAGATTGAAGACCCACGTTAAACGTTACCATTCCTTTCAGGATTTAGACAGACGTCATTCTGTCGGGTCATGGCACAATCACAGAGGAATGCCTAGTGGTGAACTATAAATGGGTCAACTACTAACGTGCAGTGCGTTGTTAAATGATTGGTCTGTAACCTCTTTTGATAAACATTTTAACAAGTTTAAGAACGGGTGCGTGTAACCAGGGATCTTACGAAGTTCGTAAATCAAGTCACCATTGAAGTCAGGTCGTGCTAGCCCTTGTCGCAGAAGAGTTTTTAAAATACTTTAATATTTCAAAAGTTGATTAGGGTGACGATAATACAATTTTACAAAGACTACAAAGCTTTGTTTCGAAGTTTATGGTGGTCCCTTATGCAGGCGTCACACTGTCCCGAAATTGACACCAGATGGCCATACGAATATGGAATTTTGAATTTCGCGCGAAGAGGGCCCCGATCTTGGTGAACAGCCAATGAACAGCCGAAGCAAGTACGATGCCTACAGAAGGTCACACGATGGCACCCGAACCACACACGAAGGCAACACGAAGATGTGAATTTTTATAGTAGTCTATACCCGCAGGACACACGAAGGCCACACGATGGCTACACGACGTCGTATTGAGAGTACGATGCGTTCGAACTAGGTCACGAAGGCGTCACGTGGCCTCCCGATGGTATAAAACCTTCTGCCGACCGTGGGAAATTCAATTGCTGATCGGAGATTATTGGGAGGAGAACACACAGTACATTTCAACTTTATTTCAAATTTAATTCAACTTTAATTCAACTTTAACATGCCACCCAAGGCAAGGAGAGGCAGAAGGAAGAAGCTGGCTGGTAAATACAGAACTCAGAAGAGGAAAGCAGAGGAAACTGATAATTTAGAGGTCCAAGAAGACAGCACTGAGTCTCCAACCAGAGAGAGAAGGGTGAGGAAATCCAAGAAAGATGTCAGTCCTTGTCCAAGTAAAACTCCAGAGCGGTCCCAAGAAGGTTCCAGGTCTCCTCAGCGGTCTGAAAGGTCTCTTCAGCAGTCTGACTGGTCTCCTCAGCAGTCTAGGAGGTCTCCTCAGCAGTCCCAAGAGTCTCGTCAGCATTCACCTTCTCCCCCTCCTCCTCGTAACAGACAGCCCGAATCATCGGATGATGAAGGTAAATATTTATAACTTATTTTTGGTATGAATGGGGGGCAAGAGGGGTTATTGATTTTGTTATATATTCCCATACATTGTTGTCCTGCATGTACTTATTTTTTTTCCATTTGGTATCTTTTCAGATGAGTCAGCTTCCCCCGCCCTCCCTGAAGGCAAATCCAAGTCCAAGCCTAAAGTGGGCAAGGGCAAGGGCGACAAAGGGAAAGGCAAGGCCCAGAATGAGAACCCACCCCCTGGTGCACCATACAGCTTCACAGAGGCGCAGGAGGAGGCAATCGCTCGCTGGATGGAGAGTAAGAAGCTACTGTATGACATGAAGGACAAACAGTACAAAGACAAGGCATTAAGGAGGCAACTATTCGAGGGAAAGGCTGCGGAGTACGGGGTGGATTGTAAGTATAAAAAAAAATACATTTCAATTACTTTGAAATATTTGAAATCTATTTCAGATTCTTAACATACATTGCTGTCAATGCACATTTCAGTGATTGTACTAATTATTTGTTTTGATTTCTGTCATTGCAGATGATTCAATTCAGAAATGGTACCACACACAGAGGACTCGATTCTCGAAGCTGCGGGAGGGCCAACCCAAGAAGAAATCCCAGAAGAGGTCCGGTGATGGGCTGTCGAGTGGTGAGGAGGAAGACCCCATCCTTGCTGAGGAGGCCAGTGAGAATGACAGTGACCGTGACAAGTTCATCCGCCGGGTCTTTGGGTTCCTGAAGCCACACATCAGACGTCACAAGAAGGATACACCAGCTAGTGTGAGTATATCATTAAAATTAAATTCACACTGAACTTTGTTGAAAATTTTCGATTTCCAAAATTATATAACTTTCAAATGTACTTATGTTTGTTTTCTATTTTTGTCTTTGTAGTTTAAGGACAAGTTGGCCCTGGCTGAGACGGGTGAGCTGGCTGGGAGTGACGACAGTACCATGGCAGGCAGTCTTGCAGACGAACCCAGGGAGTCCACCAAGAAGTACACTGGCTACCCTACACCGAGACCTCCTTCCAGGACCAGAACAGCTGCTGAGGACCGACCCGAGTCTCCTACCATGGAGATGAGAGTTACCGGAGCATCCCGTGATCTCCAAGATAGGCTGGTTCAGTTCATCACTCGAGAGCAGCAAGTCAACAGGGCCACTTCTTTCTGCAAGTACCTGGCAACCGAACTGGATCGTCTGCATGATGCCTGCGTATGAGGAGATCACCACAGTTCTTAACCAGTAAGTATATAAAATTGCATAAATTTGAAATCCATTTATTTGATGTCACAAATTTTATTGCATGCTAAATTTGAGCTTGTATTAATCCTATGCTGTTTGTTTTTGTCTTTCCAGTTACCGGAAGGTGTCCAGACAGTTCAGGATGAGGGAAGCGGCTGGAGACCAGATCAGTCCCTTAGAAGATGTCCCGTCAGCATTCCAGTCGCAGCATCCCCAGCAGCAGAGGGCAGTTGCTGTGATCCCAGTCTGCACATCTGCCACCTACTCAAGAGTCAGCCAACTTCAACAGGAGAGTGCCCTCCCCAGCGGTACCTACTACTCCGCCAGCAGAGCTGCCTCCTCACCGTCAGCAGAGTTCCAGCCAGGTCCCAGCCAGTGGCCTATGACCCCACCTCCGGCATCAGTGTGGAGATCCCAGGAGTGTGGCTACGTAGAGCAGGCGAACCAGCAGTACAACTTAGAACAACAGGAACAGCAGCAGTACCATACCCTCCAGCCAGCCAGCAGTTCTACTCAGGGCTACGTACCTTCTCCTCGCCAGGCTGCATTCGTCCAACTTCCTTCTCAGCCTCCTCAGCAGCAAATCAGAGGTCCTTGGCAGCTAACACCCAATCAGCCAGTCCAGAGTCCTCCTCCGCCTCCTCTTCTAGCTCAGCGGTCCCAGCACAATGTGACACAGGACAGCCTCCGCCAATATCTAAACCCAGACGACAGTGTAAATATCAACAAAGACATCGATCTTTCAGCTTTAGTGCCACATGACGACAATTATAACAAATGCCAGTAACCAAAAATTCAGAGACAGTTCCAGAAAAATAATCAGAGACAGTTCCAGAAAAATAATCAGAGACAGTTCCAGAAAAAATCCGAAAAAAAATCACACAAAAACTTGAGATTGTATATAATAAAAATTGTCACTGATATTTTCAGACTTTGTTCTTTTTTTTGGTCCTTTATCCTTACTTTACAAGTTATTTTAATTTCTATGTTAAAATAGTATGGGACTTTACATTTTGGAAACTTGAGATTTTTAAACTATCTAAATGTTGGGCCTTTATTTTATTAATAAGTGGAAAAAAGAACAAGTATTTTCAAAATTTCAAAAACAAAATTTATTACTTCATACACATTTTGCTTTAAATTACAATGCAATATGTGAAAATAATTTGTTCATCATCACAATGTTAGTGTCTCTGTATTCATTTTTACTGTCACTGCTTTGTGGGAATAATTACAGGATCATCTTGTCCTGCCATGGCACCGAACCAGCCTTTGAGGTAAAGTAGTGGCCCAGGTATCTTCTAACTTGCCTCCCCTCCTGAGTTCCAGTGTTCCTTGCCCTCTCGTGGTAAACATCCAGAAGTACTTTGTCATTTCTCCATGCCCCTGGGATGACATTCTGGTTCTGGTCCTCCAAGTCCATCAGGTTGTTGTGAGTGGCTGGATATCTCAGTCTGATGAGATTGTGAAGGATCACACAAGTTGTGATGATTTTTCTGCATGTGTCTTGCCTCTGGTTCATGGTCCTCAGCAAAACTCGGAACTTGTGTGCCAGAATACCAAAGGCATTCTCCACTACCCGCCTGGCTCTGGAGAGTCTATAGTTAAATATTCTCCCATGGTGCTCCATGTTTCTGATGGAAAACGGGTTCATCAGGCGCTTGTTGATCCCAAAAGCATTGTCCCCTACTATGTAGTATGGGACAGGAACGTCATCACCAGGTAGAGACGTCTCTTCAGGGAGATTGAATATGTTGTTCGGACTCTCCAGGCCTTCCTTCAGTTCTGACCCATTGTAGATACTGGCATCGTTGCTGGAACCATCAGAGCCGACATCAATCCAGAGAAACTTGTAGTCTGCGTCGACCAGGGCCATGAGGACAATGGAGAAAAAGCCCTTGTAGTTTCTGTACACAGAGCCAGTATTCCAAGGACAGGTGACCGCCACATGCTTGCCATCCAGAGCACCACAGCAGTGTGGAAATTGCCATCTCTTCTGCCATCTCTTCTCAAACTACTCAGCAATGGCGGTCCACTTTTCAGTTGTAGTAGGACACTGGATCACCTCAGCAGCAAACTCGGCTTTGATGGCATCGCAGACTTCATTAATGATGAGGGAGATGGTGTTTGGAGCAACTCTGAAGTTGTAGGACAGGCTTGGATAATTGTCACCGCAGGCCAGGTGCCGTAGAGTGATGGACAGCTTGAGAGCAGGAGGTAGAGACTTTCTGTACCATGTGTCCTTCTTCTTCATTCTGCCTTCTAGCTTTCGCAGGACCTCATCGTAGAGGCCTCTGGGAAGTCTTGTGTAGTTGTAGAAGGCCTTCTCATCTTCTGTCTTCAGCTCATTTAGTAGAGTGCTATAGTGGCCATAGCGTTCTCTTCTTTTGCCATTTCCTGACCCACATAGACCTCGGTTTCCTCCTTCACCTCGGTTTGCCCCTGCCCTGGAAAATAAAAAGCAAAACAAGATAAGTACATTGTCGAATGCTAGAAAGGCAAATAGCTAGAAATGACAAAGTGAAATAAGACAATTTTTACCTGTAAGAGGAGGTGCTGGGCCTGTAAGAGTTGCTCATCATGTTCTCTGAGGTGCATCAAAAGAAGCAATGCTGCTGCCTTCTTTTTCCTGGTTGTCTCATCATCAAAGTATGCCATTCTGCAGGAACTGAATTGTGATTAATTGTGATTGAAGCTTTGGGAGTTACACACGCCTCTGCTCTGTAGAGTTGCTCAGGACTGACCGAGGAAGATGCTCTGAGGCTGGCTTTTTATATGTCCACGTTACCATGACACATGGAAAACGCTTGAGCTACTCAAATTCGACACCGTGGTCCCATCTCGATGTCATCGTACTCTAATACGATGGCTACACGACGGCATTGCGAGGGCTTCACGTAGTCGTGTTGCCTTCCTAAGACAATCGGGCAGCTTCTTGTTTCCTTCGTATTGCCTTCGTGAGGCGAAAAATGCTCGATGGCACCGATGATCACACGAAGTAAAGACGAAGATGATACGATTTGACAAGATGCCCTCACGATGGCCTTACGAAGGGCAAAATGGACACACGAATTCAACACGAAACTGAAACTTCGCAAGGTCTTTAGGCAATTTTTTGGCATGCCAAAGATTTTGCCACCGCTCACGAAGTTGCTGCCGGAGCCTGAGAAACTCCACCGGCGGTCATACGATGGCTTAAGATGCCCTCACGAATGGCCCGATGTTTTTACGATCAGAGCCGAATTTGAACATTTCCTTTATCGTGTGTCCATCTGGTGTCAATTTCGGGACAGTGTGACGCCTGCATTAAGGAGTAGCTTTTTAGTTTTACAAAACTGAAACACAAAATAAACAAAACAAGTAAGCATAAAAAGACAGTGTTGATCGACAGGTACTAATTGAAACCAAATCCAAACAAGAAATCGGTATAACCGATGGATACTCCCCGAATAAAGGTACACATGTGAAATACAATCCGATGAAAAATATAGGAGCAGTTGAAAGGACAAGCTTTATATTTGAAAACCTTCAAAGTCCTGTAACTCCGCCAATTTTGTTTCCAACTAGAACGCCCAAACACTATGCTACTAGACATCATATTGATTCTTCCTACCAAGTTTCATGAGATCAGATGAAACATGTAGGAGGAGTTGAGCGGAAATGCTTAATATTTGAAAAACTTCGAAGTCCCGTAACTCCGCCAAAAATCATCCAACTGGAACGTCCTGAAAAAAAATATACGCTACTAGACAAAGTGATACTTCCTATATTAAAAACAGGGCTTTACATGACGGGGATATGACACGACAGTGTATTCAACTGAAAACACTTGTCGTTCAGATAAGTTTATCGATTAATTATCAGCCCAGATTAAAGTATTATGAAAATTGGACCAACAATGTAGGAGTTGAGCAGACAAGGTTTTGATTTGAACAACTTCATTCAAAGTTCCATAACTGCGACAGAAATCATTTAACTGGACCGTCCTGACAATATGCACTGCAAGCCATCATACGTATACTTCATATCATGTTCATGAACATCGGATGAAAAACTTAGGAGGAGTAGAGCGGACAAGCTTTAGATTCGAAAAAAAATCAAATTCCGGTAACTCCTCCAAATATCATTCAACCGGAACGTCCGGACAAAATCAGAAATCATACTGATACTTTCATTGAGGTTTCATGAAAATCGAATGAAAAACAGGACGAGTTGGACAACTTCAAAGTCCCATAACTCCGCCAAAATCATTCAACCGGAACGTCCTGACAAAAATGCGCTATTATAAAAATGATACTGATACTTCCTATGAAGTTTCTTGCGAAAATAGGATAAAAAACGTAGGAGTTAAGCGGACAAGCTTTAAATTCGAAAACAAAGAACGTGATCCGGACGTACGGACATGATGGCAACTATATGCTAGCATAAACAATACAAATAATGAAAAGCCGGGTTGGTTACTACTTACACATCCTTTATTGAATGGGCCTGATAACACTAGCAAATATACTGACGTTCAATGAAAATGCACTATTACATATGTTTATGCTGTTGGATTATCCGCAAACCATTTGGAATAAAACTGATGAACCAATATTGTCTATTTGTTTAAGATATCTAACTCGTCTCACATGTGTATTTATGGAAAGCCTCGGCTGCCTTCTGTTGGCCTTTTGCATTTTGTGCAGTACGCTTCCTAAGTTGCCCTGTGCATTTTCTAAGTTGTTATGTGCATTTAGTAAGGTGTTATGCGCATTAAGTAAGTTCTTATGTGCATTTTCTAGGTTGTCATGTGCATTTTCTAAGTTGTCTTGTGCATTTTCTAAGTTGTCATGTGCATTTTCCAAGTTGTTATGTGCATTTTCTAAGTTGTTATGTGCATTTCGTAGGTTGTTCTGTGCATATTCTAAGTTGTCTTGTGCATTTTCTAAGTTGTTATGTACATTTCGTAAGTTGTTATGGGCATTTTCCAAGTTTTTATGTACATTTAGTAAGCTGTTATGTGCGTTTCGTAAGTTGTTATGTACATTTAGTAAGTTGTTATGTGCATTTCGTAGGTTGTTATGTGCATATTCTTAGTTGTTATGTGCATTTTCTAAGTTGTTATGTGCATTTCTAAGTTGTTATATGCTTTTCGTAAGTTGTTATGTGCATATTCTAAGTTGTCTTGTGCATTTTCTAAGTTGTAATGTGCATTTTCTAAGTTGTTTTTTGCGTTTCGTAAGTTGTTATGTACATATGTGCACTTGTGCAAAGTACAAGTCGTCGTTAAGTAGACTTTTTTATCGGAATTAGTTTTGAAGGAAACACCGGTAGAAATGGCGGCTCCAGGAGCGGACGCTATGCTCTGCATAGATAAAAGAAATTGGGCTAGGTACATTGTACAATAAATTCTTAGAACAATAAAACTGATTTCAAAATGTGTAAGGGATTTTCTGACGTGGAGTTAATAAATCTTGGTCTGAAAAAAATAAATAAAAATAAATAAATAAAAAAATAACGTGTTATTTGTTTGTCTTTGTGTGTAGTCCTAAGGTTTATAGCCCTCCATCTTTTAACCAATAGGACGTCCTACAGGTATAGATTCAATAGAGTCTGGACTTCACGTGTTATTTGTTGAAAACAAACATATTTTAATACTCTGGGACTGTTTTCAGGAAAACTTAAAATATGTTTGTTTTCAACAAATAGCACGTTAATATTACTTTTATTTAAATATATTTTTCAATTTATTATCATTATTATTTGTTAGTTCCCAACACTGATGGGTAGAGGCTACGTGAGGTCGTCTTCTCCCTCCTCCCTCCCCCATTTCTCCCTTCTCCGCCCCCTTTTCTCTCTTCTCTCTCAGAGTACTGATAAACAAGGGACGAAATCCATAAACGTATCTATCGTGGAGACAGAACGTGTACGGCAGACAAGATAATGGTCAATTAAGGATTTTGATAGGATATAGACTGTTTTACCCAAAACGACTCTCAAACTATGATAAGTGTTCATATTATTTTTTTACAAACTTGCTATTTCAAAAACCTCAGGCCCCTTTCTCTCCCGACTCCCGTCCTCTTGTCTTCCGACCCCCACCCTTAATTGTCTCCCGGTCCCGCCCCTTATCTTCCGTACCCACGGCCACCTATACCACACCTCCTGATACTGCCACCTGTGACCCGATCTATTGTTTTCAGACCAAGATTTACTAACTCCACGTCAGACAATCCCTTACACATTTTGAAATCAATTTTCTGTTCTAAGAATTTATTGTATAATGTCCCTGGCCCAATTTTGTTCACGTATGCAGAGCATAGCGTTCGCTCCTGGAGCCGCCATTTCTACCGGTGTTTCCTTCAAAACCTATTCCGATAAAAAGTCGACTTAACGACGACTTGTACTTTGCACAAGTGCACATATGTACATAACAACTTACGAAACGCAAAAAACAACTTAGAAAATGCACATTACAACTTAGAAAATGCACAAGACAACTTAGAATATGCACATAACAACTTACGAAAAGCACATAACAACTTAGAAAATGCACATAACAACTTAGAAAATGCACATAACAACTAAGAATATGCACATGACAACTTAAACAATGCACATCACAACTTAAACAATGCACATCACAACTTACGAAATGCACATAACAACTTACGAAATGCACAAGACAACTTAGAAAATGCACATAACAACTTACAAAATGCACATAACAACTTACGAAATGCAAAGGACAACTTAGAAAATGCACATAACAACTTACTAAATTCACAAGACAACTTAGAATATGCACATAACAACTTACGAAAAGCACATAACAACTTAGAAAATGCACATAACAACTTAGAATATGCACATGACAACTTAAACAATGCACATGACAACTTAAACAATGCACATAACAACTTACGAAATGCACATAACAACTTACGAAATGCACAAGACAACTTAGAAAATGCACATAACAACTTACAAAATGCACATAACAACTTACGAAATGCAAAGGACAACTTAGAAAATGCACATAACAACTTACTAAATGCACAAGACAACTTAGAATATGCACATAACAACTTACGAAAAGCACATAACAACTTAGAAAATGCACATAACAACTTAGAAAATGCACATAACAACTTAGAATATGTACATGACAACTTAAACAATGCACAGAACAACTTAAACAATGCACATCACAACTTAAACAATGCACATCACAACTTACAAAATGAACATAACGACTTAGGAAATGCACAAGACAACTTAGAAAATGCACATAACAACTTACAAAATGCACATGACGACTAACGAAATGCACAGGACAACTTACTAAATGCACATAACAACTTACAAAATGCACATAACAACTTGCGAAATGCACTGGACAACTTAAAATATGCACATAACAACTTACGAAATGCACAAGACAACTTAGAAAATGCACATAACAACTTACAAAATGCACATAACAACTTACGAAATGCAAAGGACAACTTAGAAAATGCACATAACAACTTACTAAATGCACAAGACAACTTAGAATATGCACATAACAACTTACGAAAAGCACATAACAACTTAGAAAATGCACATAACAACTTAGAATATGTACATGACAACTTAAACAATGCACAGAACAACTTAAACAATGCACATCACAACTTAAACAATGCACATCACAACTTACAAAATGAACATAACGACTTAGGAAATGCACAAGACAACTTAGAAAATGCACATAACAACTTACAAAATGCACATGACGACTAACGAAATGCACAGGACAACTTACTAAATGCACATAACAACTTACAAAATGCACATAACAACTTGCGAAATGCACTGGACAACTTACAATATGCACATAACAACTTACGAAATGCACAGGACAACTTAGAAAATGCACATAACGATTTACGAAAAGCACAGGACAACTTAGAAAATGCACATAACAATTTACGAAAATCACAACTTAGAAAATGCACATAACAACTTAGAAAATGCACCAAGACGACTTGCAAAATGCATATAACAACTTAGAAAATGCACATGACAACTTAGAAAATGCACAGGACAACATATAAAAATGCACATAACAACTTACTAAATGCACATTACAACTTAGAAAATGCACAGGACAACTTAGAAAATGCACATAACAACTTACGAAATGCACATAACAACTTACGAAATTCACATCACAACTTAGAAAATGCACATAACAACTTAGAAAATGCACAAAAACGACTTACAAAGCGTACTGCACAAAATGCAAAAGACCAACAGAAGGCAGCCGAGGCTTTCCATATGTATTGGTAGGCTTTAATGACAAGCAAGCAGTTACGTAGGTATTTACCTAGTCATTTAACGTTGTTTACTACGGATAATCATGAAAAGAAAATTTGAAGCTGCATTAATCGGTCTCGGAATATTCCATTTGTTTTTGCTGGCCTTTTTATTGTTTGACGTCTGACAGTGTTATGCCATGAATGCTTCCGAGAAAATTATTTCTTTGTGCGATGTAACTGAAGAAAACCGAAATTGCATGTGCATTTCATGACACCAATGTGGAAGGCACTAAATGTAGATATGAACGTAAAAATGTTAAATATCAACTCGTTATATGGATTATATCATATTTTTGTCCAAAAATGCCTCAATTTTTCACTTTTAATTTTGTAGTGCGTTTTCATTGACCGTGAGTAAGCTGGAAATAAGTCTTAAAGTCTCACTGATTCCGATGATTTCTAATAAAAAAAAAATACTGTAGTATGCTGATGACATTACACGGGAAATGAGTTTCAATGAGACCAAACCGCGTTTATAATAAAAAAAAAATTGATACGCGGCAATTTTGAAGTATTTATCAAGCATTCTGGAGAAGCTGGAGCAGGTGATAAACTAGCACCTCAGAAGGTGGCTGGGTGTGATAAACTAGCACCTCAGAAGGTGGCTAGGTAGCTGGGTATGATAAACTAGCACCTCAGAAGGTGGCTGAGTAATGATAAACTAGCACCTCAGAAGGTGGCTGGGTATGATAAACTAGCACCTCAGAAGGTGCATGGCTGGGTATGATAAACTAGCACATCAGAAGGTGGCTAAGTGGCTGGATATGATAAACTAGCACCTCAGAAGGTGGGTGGGTATGATAAACTAGCACCTCAGAATGCGGCTGGGTATGTCATTTAACAGTATGAATTTATGTTGCAGATCCAATGCAGGACTCCCTCTTTAAACTGAAATCCGCAAGGTAGAGTAGAACGTTAGGTCGGCAAAGGCAGTTCAGATGAGAGTCCAAGGAATGTGGGCCAAGTGATCATTGCCAGAATAGAAACGGACATGGGTAGGCATAGTTTATGGCATTCTGAACCATTGCGACTTCAGTTTCTGCTAAAGTCAGTCTACACAGATGGAACATCAGATACGAGAGTCCGTCTCGCATTCTGCTCAATCCGCTGCAGGGCCATATCAAATACTTCATAAAATGGTACTAGTAGCTCCTTCGCTTGACGTTCACCATATAAAGGGGTTCTAGGACTTGTCGGTCCGTTGTCAGTACAATATGACTGGATGGGGTATCAAGTTATATGTCTACGGCGTGGTATTCTAGTGTGGCAGCTCTATAAAGATGAGCGTATAGCTCACTTCTACAAGCAGGCACCGTCGTGATTTGATTAAAGATTGTTAAAAAGCGACTTTAAAATGGGATTCTTTCATGATGAATGGAATGATTTACAAACCTCGGGAAAATTTCGCAAAACTGATCGCTATCGACCAGGGCAATCGCATTGCCCCGGATAATCGCATCGGCTCGGGCAATCATCGGTTGATTGGTGTGTTTACGTCCCTATTCGACGGACAAGGCTAGAGATGTGTATTACCTATGGACACACCGAAGTTACCCAGTGGCGCCAATGAGGCTCGAACCCGCGGCCACCGATTCCGAGCCGAACGAGCAATCCACTGGGTCACCGCGGTTGTAAAGGAAAGCATGCTGAGAGAGACAACAAAGCCAGTCGTGCGAGACAACAAAGCCAGTCGTGCGAGACAACAAAGCCAGTCGTGCGAGACAACAAAGCCAGTCGTGCAGACTCGCGCTGATGATCATGTTCGGATTTTTAAATATGTTTCGGATTTTTGAAATATTTTTGAATTTTGCGATGCCGTTTATCAACAGTTCGTTTCCGACATAATCAATATCTATACCCCCGCTTTCACAAAGTGAAGTGAGCGCTATATATGAATCACGTTGTTGTCCCGTCGCGTCCCGTCCTGTAAGGTCTCACACCTCAATTAATTTTCCCAAAGGGTTACTGTACAGCCTTTTCCAACATATGAGCTTCTAAGCAGGGCAGAAGACATTGTTGTTGGTTTAATATCTTCAGTAGCCAAGACCAGTAATTTAAAACAAAAACACATAAGTTAGAAAGGTTTTTTTTTTTTCTCGCTCATGTTTATGTGACCCCTATGGGAAATACAAAGCAAAGAAAAACTATTTTTTCAAATAAAAATATTGCCTAAAATTGAGAAAAAAATAGAATTTTCTGTTTTCCCTTTGTTTCTAGGGCTGTGAGCTTTCAGGGGAGATGATAGTGTGCAATCATTCTCAGGTGAGCGACACAGGGCAATTTGGACCTCTTGTTTATTATTAGCATTTCTCAAACAATTTTGAATGGGTTGTTCCCAAACTTCATATACTCATAAAAACTGATGACTTTATGTCCCTCTACATCACTCATGGTTGATTGTCTAATTTATTACATAAATATGGCCCTTTGTTGGACTTAGAATAAAAAAGCGGGGTTATAGAATAAAAAAGCGGGGTATAGAATAAAAAAGCGGGGATATTCAGTGATTGTTCTAGTTTATCTAGTATCTACTGTATGCATCTGTAAGGTGTATTTTTACATACAAACCTAACAATTAATTGGAATGCAACTTTAATCAATATTAATATTGTGTCAACAGTCTCTGCAAATCTATACATCGATTAATAGTAACACTTATAAACTTAAAACAATAACGTCGTGCACAGAGTAAATAGAAATTAGCTATTGTGCATATATAGTGAAGGCTGCTTGTTGCATTTTGCAACCGACAATTATTGCTTGTATCTACAGTATTTTGGTAAAATACGTGTGTTCTAGTGACTAATGCTCGTGTATAATTGCAGCTGAATTCTTACAACTGTCAGTTGCTTGTATAACTCCTTATCCGGAATTTGTCTGGATGGGGTTTCCATGGGTAGCCTACAAATATGATAGTCAACTTTCCTTTTGAAAAAAAAAAAAAAATCGCTGCGGAACACTTATTTCCATTGCACAAGTTGCACGTGCCGAACAGTGTATCTGTACCTACATCATCACACCAGATTACCGGCAGCCGTAGGCACAGTTCGGCAGCCGTAGGCACAGTTCCCGGTAAAAAAAAAAAACAAGTTTCAAAAGGGTAAATAAATCTAGTTTTATGACTTGTTAGCCTTAAACTATTAGAAAAGTGAATCGGCCATTTTAATTTGGAAGGAATGTTGTGTATGTCACCTGATTCCCGTGAAATTTGAACCCATATTATGCGAGTTACGGTAGGTTAAATGTTGAAATTAAGCTAAGAAATGTGATTGTAGAAAGTTAGAGACCTGGTACTCGGTAAATAGTCAAGTTTAAGAGATTTCAGACATACTGCCATAAAATATAATCTTTCCTGAATAAACAGTCCAAATTTTAGCCCACAGAACATTTTACTAAAATAATTGTCGGTTTTAAAACACAACCGGGTATTGAAAATTGGCAGGAGTACGGTACAGTTCCATTATTTATTGGCAGGGTAGCTAGTACAGTTCCGAAAAATGGCAGGCGTATGGTACAGTTCCAAAAACATCGGACTCTAAAGTCTTTTCTCCTTTGGTATAGTGGTGTAATTTCGAAAATACTAATGAAGAAGTACTGTATATAGAATTATATACATCTTCGGTCTGTATATAGAATTATATACATCTTCGGTCCTTCCATAAACGTTTAAGAAAACCCACCAACCGTAGGGAAACGTGAATATAGGCTCGTTTGAACCGTCATTCCGACGGTAAAGTACAGAGAAAGACACGTTTTAATAACAATCGTATGTTGTGCTGAGACACATCACATTAATTACGTTTTAAGGCCACTCTATGTAACTTAATGTATCTGAATCAAACGTCTACTGATATATTGGACACGCATATAAATCAATAATGTAGTCGCTCGAAAGTGTACTTAACTCAAAAAGTAATAATCATAGGACATTATTTAAAGTTAGTATGTAATTGTAACGGATATAGAGAGCAGATACCCACGAAAGTTCAAAGTTGACACATGCAGACATTCAAACTTTTTTGCTTTGGTGAGACGAAATACTAGTACATGTCTATTGTCTAAATAAAAGTTTAGTGTCTGAATTTCCCAAAAATGTCCTCATCGGCAAAATCAAAATATCTATCATAAAGGTGTGACCACTTCTTAAATTTGAGCTTAAACATGCTCATTAGGCAGTCTTTAAATGGTCATAATTAAATGACACATAATCTCATTTGGTTAATGATGACATTTTTGGAAAGCCCTGTTATTGCTCTTTAAAGGGAGTATAGCGACACAGTCAAACAAGCTCTATTATTGAGGGTTCTGAAAATCTTGGGAAAAGGTGAAAGAATTATCAAAATCGGATGATAAACAAAAAAGATATGACCATTTAAAGGTTGTTCTAAAACGAATATGGGAGCCGCCATTTTTAGAAATATGACGTCATAGTTCCATATTACCATATATGGAATATTGATAAATATCATTTAAAACGAAGAAAATCACTGCAAATGAATGATTTTTTTTGCTGGTCATATAAAGCATTACTGCCATTAAGTATTACATATTTTTCATACAGTTGTTGTCATTTTTTCCCTATAAATCATATACATTTTCATATTTATAAATATTCCATATATGGTCATTTAGAACCTTGATGTCATAGCTCTCAAAGTGGCCACTTCCTTATCCGTTTCAACAGAAACTTCAAATGATCATATCTTCTTTGTTTATCATCCGATTTTGATAATTCTTTCACCCTTATATCATTATTTCAGAACACTCAGTAATACAGATGGTTTGGCTGTGTCGTTACATTCCCTTTAAGGGTGCCCTCTGGTGAATATCAGAACAGATAGAATTTTTTATTTCCCTGTTTTTTATGAAGACTAACATATTACTAGTTAGTTTCTGGAAAAATAATGATGGGTCGGTGATTTAACTTTTTCGCAAAATTAATCTTTAGTAATACACTCTCACAGTGCGGTTTTAAATTCTGAATCAGCTGCAAATTGTGTATGGCAACTTACATGTGTGTAGTGTGGTTTGCAGAACAGGTATCGATTTTTCCGTCTTTTTTAATGTAATAGATCATACTTTAGGACGAAAAATTAAGGGTTGGGGTATTTTTATCACCATCTGAAAAATTAGTACATCCCTTGTCATTACCCCACCCAGTTTACTATAAATTGCATTTTTAAATTTGTGATCCATAAATTTTTCATGATAAAGGAACAGATAACTTTTTGAGATATTTTGTCTACAATATATACAAGACCTGAGTATCAGAATGAAAAAATAAAAATTGGGGGTCGGTGTGCATATAAGAAAGATATTCAATAAAAACTGAGAAAAAAATGTGCTTTTTTTAGATTTCGACGAGCTCTGACATATAACGGCATAGGTCTGTAACAAATAATAGGAAAGTACTTTTTATTCCTGTCTATGTATATGCTAACACATGTCTTTGTAATAAAGTTTAAATTAAGTGAATATCTTAAATGGTTTTTGAGAAATACCATCTTTTTGTACCCCTACCCCCCATTTTGGCTTATGTTAAAAATTGTCAATTTTGGGCACAACATGTGAGGTCAAAAAAAAAATCTAATTTTTTTATATTTTTTTTGCACTAAAATATCCCTATTGGGCATAAGTTTGTTACTGTATAATTATTTTTTCCAGTTTTATTATAATTTTTGAAATATAACAAATGTAAATTTCCGGAAGTGCAAAAATCCAAAACCTCAGCAGAGGGCACCCTTAAGTAAGCATAAAGTGTATTTTGCGTTACCATGGGTATCTTTTGAGCGACTACATTATTGGTTTATATGCGTGTCCTATATATCAGTAGACGTTTGATTCAGATACATTAAGTTACGTAGAGTGGCCTTAAAACGTAATTAATGTGATGTGTTCAACTATGCAATAATTAAAATTAAGCAATATATTCCAAAACATCTAAATACCAAACGCCTGTTATCATAAATGGTGAATTATAAAAAGGGGACGTAACTCAGCACAACATACGATTGTTATTCAAACGTGTCTATCTCTGTACTGTACCGTCGGAATGAAGGTTCAAACGAGCCTATATTCACGTTTCCCTACGGTTGGTGGGTTTTCTTAAACGTTTATGGAAGGACCGAAGATGTATATAATTCTATATACAGTACTTCTTCATTAGTGTTTTCGAAATTACACCTCTATACCAAAGGAGAAAAGACTTTAGCGTCCGATGTTTTTGGAACTGTACCATACGCCTGCCATTTTTCGGAACTGTACTAGCTACCTGCCAATAAATAATGGAACTGTACCGTACTCCTGCCATGTTTCAATACCCGGTCGTGTTTAAAAACTCACAATTATTTTAATAAAATGTTCTGTGGGCTAAATTTGGACTGTTTATTCAGGAAAGATTATATTTTATGGCAGTATGTCTGAAATCTCTTAAACTTGACTATTTACCGAGTACCAGGTCTCTAACTTTCTACAATCACATTTCTTAGCTTAATTTCAACATTTAACCTACCGTTACTCGCATAATATGTGTTCAAATTTCACGGGAATCAGGTGACATACACAACATTCCTTCCAAGTTAAAATGGCCGATTCACTTTTCTAATTGTTTAAAGCTAACAAGTCATAAAACTAGATTTATTTACCCTTTTGAAACTTTTTTTTTTTTACCGAGAACTGTGCCTACGGCTGTCGAACTGTGCCTACGGCTGCCGGTAATCGGGTGTGATCATGTGAACGGTAAAACCATGAGATGCCTATTCCGGAGTTTGCTTACAACAACTGGCTAATCGCTGTGGAATAATGCTGTGTGTCATTCTTATACAATGGTCCACTCTAGTATGTGCAACTGGTATTCTATTGGTACTGTTAGTAATGTCCCATAAAAAAATGCGATTTATGAAACAGAAATAGAAATTCCGAGATTATTGCACATTTGGTGCTAGCTATGAGAATCATAGCTCTTACGGGTTTAATTATGTGCCTTATGCTGTTATATGCTGTGCCTACTATAGAATCATAGCTCTTACGGGTTTATATTATGTGCCTTATGGGGTTATATGCTGTGCCTACCATAGAATCATAGCTCTTACGGTTTTATATTCTGTGCCTTATGGTGTTATATGCTGTGCCTACCATAAAATCATAGCTCTTACGGTTTTATATTCTGTGCATTTCGGTGTTATATGCTGTGCCTACCATAGAATCATAGCTCTTACGGTTTTATATTTTGTGCCTTATGGTGTTATATTCTGTGCCTACCATAGAATCATAGCTCTTACAGTTTTATATTCTGTGCCTTATGGTGTTATATGCTGTGCCTCATAGCTCTTATACGGTTTTATATTCTGTGCCTTATGGTGTTATATGCTGTGCCTACCATAGAACCATAGCTCTTACGGTTTTATATTCTGTCTATGGTAAGTACAGAATATAAAACCATAAAAAGCTATGTTTCTCACAGCTCTATGGTAGGTAGTATATAGAATATAAAAGCTATGATTCTCAAAGCTAAATGTGCACATGCCCAATTTGGCGCATGCCATTTCTCTAAGCGTAAACTCCTAGTTCCTATTGGGCGTCGTTGGTAAAAAGAAAAGAAAAACACTACTATTTAGCTCTAACACATGCTCGATTTACTGAATGTGCAACGATTTAATTAATTACATTAAGTATTATCGAACGTCTGTTTATTCGAATGGTGTCGATTGAATTTATTTAAATAGTTTAAAAATAGCATGTTTTGCCGTTAATTTGTTTTTTTCCAACGGCGCCCATACGTTCCTGCAAAAACTTAGGTTATCGGGATAAGTGTTCAAGCGTTAACTTTAAGTTTTGACAGCATTTATTCTGTTAACGGGTTTATG
Organism: Cyrtodaria siliqua; assembly: GCA_037043455.1. Classification (NCBI taxonomy): domain Eukaryota; kingdom Metazoa; phylum Mollusca; class Bivalvia; order Adapedonta; family Hiatellidae; genus Cyrtodaria; species Cyrtodaria siliqua. Next base: position 32,748 of record JAWPHD010018857.1, read on the forward strand.
ACGTGGCCTCAGTTATTCGCATATACGAGAGGTGTTCAACTTATATTTGAACACTTTTATCGTGTAACTGAATCAACTATCTTGAAATTCTCGCCGAATGTGTTGATTGTAATGTCAAGTCTAATGATTCCTTCGATATGAAACATTATGACATGCACTATTATGTGCTTCCTAATGTTGCTGCATCCGCATTTTTGAAAATGGGTAGAGAATGACATTTTGAAGCAAAAATCGTCAATTATAAAAATAACTGCAATAACATTTTTAACACAAATGCTTTTAAAATATCGTTAAAGGTTATAGTAATCCGATATGTCCATGCCTGAACGTAGAAAAGTGTAATATGCATTTTTTTTAATTTGTCGATTTTCAAGATTTTAGCGAAAATTAACATGAAATTCAACCATGAAAATGACTACATTTACGAAAGCTTCTAGTTCAAAACATTAACTGTAGGCATTTTTGTGACTTCCTCCGCTATAAAAAACAAGTTTCATAAGTTTCTCAAAAGAAAAGATAGAAAAATATATAACTTAAAATGTAAGGTCAAAACACACACATGTGCAAATAATGATAAAAATAATATATTTCTTTACCGAAGATATCTTTATAAGGTATATTATATACATATATGATATACATCAACAATAACTGTTCATGTTTTTATATCACAAAATATGATTAAAATAGTTATTTTGGTTAATTTATAAAATTATCAGTAACATTGGAGCAAATTTTCCTATTTTCTGTCAATGTTTTAACATTGCGATAAAAAGTCGAGCTTTTAATTCAGCATCTATATTTTTGTCTTAAAATAAAACATACGATCATATTTAAATTATAAACACTGGTTTAAACAATTATGATATGCATTTAGTGCAATTATTTGGTTTAAGGTAAAACTCCCCGGCAATAGCAACATATAGGTTTAAAATTAGAAAATGGTGTACACCTTATTCAAAATGTAATTTAAAAAGAACCGCGTGAAATTGGATATTATTTTTAAATGCATACGTTCTAAATGACAGTTTCACATCATTAAATCACGTATTTTTTATGACAATCACTTCCGCTGGAAAAAAACATCTTAAACAAAAGTGTTCATTTATAAGTTGAACACCTCTCGTATTGCATATTGTAAGTACTCTGTTTAAATAAAGCATCTAGACGGTAACGAGCCTGATAATTTGTTGTGATTTTGGAAACGCATAATAAACAACTCCTAATTATATAGACCGGCAAGCTATCAATAGTAGGCTATATAGAATGCACACATTCGTGAAGTTTTGAAGACATATTGGGAGACATTGGAATTTGAAAGACAATGTCAATCTCAATAGATCGTCGAATATGTGCTCTTTAATTCGGAAAACGAACGGCAATACTATAGCAAACGTCATGTTCGTTTTTGCGGAATACCCCTGGTGCAGGTAGCACGTTTGTTAACTATTTCTACTAGATTGATAACAGAAATAACATCTGTCAAAACGAATAACATTTGTCAAGAAGAATAACATTTGTTAAAAGGACATTACAATAAAAAAATTAATAGTAAGCTTACCTAGGCCGAAGAAAATCGCAGCGCTGACAAATTCTAAAATCATGTTGTTGGAATGTGTAGCGCACCTACTCTCTCTTCTCTTAATTCCAAGGTGTGCCTGAGGCTGAGCTTAATCGCGTGTCATGTGATTCTGAACTGCAACAGGCCGTATCATTTCTATGGCAACGGTGACGCTGTCGCACATTTTAATAATTTACAAGTTTACCGGTGCCTTTTAAAACGACGATCTTTTATCTGTAATAGCTTGGAATAATTTGCAGGTCTAAAGACGTATTTTGTTTCAGTTCGCGTTCATTGGAAAAGTATGGCATGGATGATAATGGGACAATGGCAATAGTTACAGCATTTGTTAAGGCCAGACTTATATATCACCTTGTTTAATACATTAAGAATATATGTCTATAACTTCCATATTTTTAGAATCCTAACTCTATCAGCACACTATAAACGGCTTTAACCAGCCAATCAAAACCCCAAAACTGAAGCGTTGAATTAAGAGTTACCAACTCATAATGCATGTCACGCATATTCAATCACGGGTAATTAAGAACCCGTGAACAATCCTATACTTTTAATAGGTACATGCTTCAATATTGGCGTGTGTTCTTTTAAATAATGTAAACACAAGTTTACACGCGAGTTTGTACGATTGGCGATTTCAACATGCGCTAGATGTGTTTACTAACTCATATATTAAACACAACAACATTGTAATCGATTCATAGATTACAAAACCCCAAACGAGACATACATAGATTTGTCCTGTGGCAAATTTTATTTTAATTCTGTTTGTTTAACACGATGAAACACGATGCGCATACTGATAACTCTAAACCTAATCAATACGGCGACAATTAGAGACATTCTATAATATAATACAACGTTTCGGTTTTGAATAATGAAATATTCATAACAATTCCCGTCGATTGTTTTGTGATATTTTAAAGGACGACTGAAGGTGACTTTGATGCTAGGGTTTGATGCCTTTTAACAAGCAATAACAAAAGGTGAAACTACAGGGAATTGCATTATGATAGTTCATTGCCTGTCTACTATTATATTATCATATATTCTTCTGTTAAGGCCAATGGTTAATAAATACTGAAAAGTGGATCACTTGGAAGCAACAAATACAAACACGAGAGAAAAGTAGCAGACCCAGTTTTATTGAGTCTGTTCATGAGAAGTAATATCATTCAAGCTGAAACACCTCTCACGCCCACTAGGACGCCCACTAGCACCGGCTTAAGTGTTATTCTACTTTAAAGCCACACGATTGGGCTTGATGATCCCAAACGCCCAGTAAGTAATAACATTATACTGATACTATTCACCCAAGAGAATGACTATTGACCCGCACAAGTGGACTATTGACCGAGACTCATGCATTTTATCAACGATTGAGCTTGAGATGATTCCCGCCCCATTCCCGCCCACGTCCCCATTCTTCCATTCCCCCCACCCCCTACCTACCCCAACCTACCTCCGCTTGGTCTGGAAAGCTCAACTTGTTATCATAAATATTAATTTAAATAGGAAGTGGGACACGCATAATGCTTTCATATCGCCTCCAATCCCTTTAACGGATGTTAAAATCTCGTTCTTTCCTGTATCCTTATTACTTCACTAAATAATTCACTAAACCGATCAGTCTAGCGGAAGGTGCCATAAACTTAGTTGAAGTAATGGTGAAATGGGTTTCCATTTAAAAGTGTACGTTTCTGGAGACAAGGGACCGCACTTTCATATATTATATATTAACTTCGCAAAAGCAAATCTAGCTGGCAATTGATTATAAATTGTTTATTGCTTGCAAAATGATCGAAAGTCGTCCATGTACAAATATATTTATCGACCACATGATCATTAGCTGAGTACAGTATATTAAATTGTCACATGTCCTACATTCCGTAATTTTCGTATGAAAAATACTCACGATATGTTATCAATCACATATGTTTTTATATTGACCAAGTTATTCGGGCAAGGTAAGCCATATTGGGCAATGGCCAAAGACCCGAAGGTCACTACACTACTGTCGATAATATTGTCCAGGTGGTACATATGGGTCAAGCTTGTTCTTTTGACCAATTCGGTTCATATTGGTCAAGTTGGTTCATATTGGTAATTTTGGTTAAGTTGGTTTATATTGATCAAATCAGTTAATATTTGTCAAGTCGGTTTTAAATGGGCCAAGTTGGTTCATATTGGTCAAGTTGGTTCATATTGGTCAAATTGGTCAAATTGGTCAGGTTGTTTCATATTGGTCCAGTTGCTTCATATTTGTCATTTTGGTTAAGCTGGTTCATATTGGTCAAGTTGGTTCACATTGGTCAAGTCGGTTCATATTGACCAAGTTGGTTCAAATGGGCCAAATAAGTTCATATTGACCAAGTTGGTTCAAAAGGGCCAAATTGGTTTATATTAACCAAGTTGTCATATTGGCCAAGTTGACATTTTGGCCAAGTTGGTTTATGATGACCAAGTTGGTTCACATTGGCCAAGTTGGTTCATATTGACCAAGCTGGTTCGCATTGGTCAAGTTGTTCAACATTGGTCAATATGGTTCATATTGACTAAGTTGGTTCATAGTGGTCAAGTTGGTTCGCCTTGGTCAAGTTGTTCAACATTGGTCAAGATGGTTCATATTGACCAAGTTGGTTAAAATGAACAAAATTGGTTCATATAGACCAAGTCAAATGGGCCAGATTGGTTCACATTAGCCAAGTTGGTTAATATTGGTGAAGATAGTTCCCCTTGGCCAAGTTGGTACAGATTGGCCAAGTTGTACATTTTGGCCAAGTTGTACATATTGGCCACCATACCTCTATTGGCTGAGCAAATATCATCGTATTAGAGTAGTAAATGACTGTGCAATTGGGCGGTTTTTCCCCATGCAAAGTTAAACAATAGTTCCACCGCTAATACCTCAATTACCGGTTGTTTAGGCGCTTTATTCCACCACTTTTAGAAACGTTTAGATTACAACTGTGGATGGATTACAGATATCCATTTCCGATGTATTTGAAAGACAACCATTGATCTTCTAAAATACGTGTTGTGTGTTGCAATCCTGTCACAACTGCACTAAAGGTAGCAATTTTGGCACTAAAGGTAACAACTTACAACTTAGTTGCCCGGATTACAATAAGTAGTTACTTACTGTTCCTTTGCAGGGTCATTCAAATTGATGACCCTGTCCTTTGGGATCACACGTATTTTAGGAGATCAATAGTTAGTTGTCTTTCAAATACATCGGAAATGGTTATCTGTAAAGGATGACCCTGTCCTTTGGATAATCAAACCCACTATTTGTGGCTTTAAAGTAGAATACCGCTTAAGCCGGTGCTAATGGACGTGAGAGGTGTTGCAAGTTATATTACTTTTCACGAACAGACTCAATAAAATGGGGTCTGCTACCTTTCTCTCTTGTTTGTGTGTGTTGCTTCAAAGGGGTTCCCTTTTCAGTATTTATGTACAATAAAGAAACAAAAATGTCTACACTAAAGGTAACAACTGATGCACTAAATGTAACACGACTTTTTACCTGCACTAAAGGTAATAAACACAACCATTCTTGCGGTAATTATGACCCCTTCCCGGAAGGGGGTGGGCATATTGCTTTGCAAATGTCTGTCGGTCGGTCGCTCGGTCGGTCGGTCGGTCGGTCGGTCGGTCGGTCGGTCACTCAAGAATGGCTGGCACTACAAACTCGAAACTTGGCAGGAATGTTTGTGTCATGGTCTAGTTGTGCACCTCCCCTTTTGGGTAGATTCGCATAAGAAATATGGTTGCCATGGTAACAAAGACAAG
>JAWPHD010018858.1:0-38115 GCA_037043455.1 Cyrtodaria siliqua
ATATATTCAGTTCTTACACATATATATTCAGTTCTTACACATATATATTCAGTTCTTACAAATATATATTCAGTTGTTACACATATATATTCAGTTTTTACACATATATTCTGTTCTTACGCATATATATTCAGTTCTTACTCATATATATTCAGTTCTTACGCATATATATTCAGTTCTTACACATATATATTCAGTTATTACGCATATATGTTCAGTTTTTACTCATATATATTCAGTACTTACACATATATATTCAGTTCTTACGCATATATATTCAGTTCTTACACATATATATTCAGTTCTTACGCATATATGTTCAGTTTTTATATTCAGTTCTTACGCATATATATTCAGTTCTTACGCATATATATTCAGTTCTTACACATATATATTCAGTTATTACGCATATATGTTCAGTTTTTACTCATATATATTCAGTACTTACACATATATTTTCAGTTCTTACGCATATATATTCAGTTCTTACACATATATATTCAGTTCTTACGCATATATGTTCAGTTTTTACGCATATATATTCAGTTCTTATATTCAGTTCTTACGCATATATATTCAGTTCTTACGCATATATACTCAGTTCTTACGCATATATATTCAGTTCTTACACATATATATTCAGTTCTTACACATATATATTCCGTTCTTACGCATATATATTCCGTCTTTACGCATATATATTCCGTTCTTACGCATATATATTCCGTTCTTTCGCATATATTCAGTTCTTACGCATATATTCAGTTCTTACGCATATATTTACCGTTCTTACGCATATATATTCCGTTCTTACACATATATATTTAGTTCTTGCACATATATATTCCGTTCTTACGCATATATATTCAGTTCTTAGTCATATATATTCCGTTCTTACGCATATATATTCAGTTCTTACACATATATATTCAGTTTTCCGTTCTTACGCATATATATTCCGTTCTTACGCATATATATTCTACACATATATATTCAGTTCTTACACATATATATTCAGTTCTTACACATATATATTCAGTTCTTACACATATATATTCACTTCTTACACATATATATTCAGTTCTTACGCATATATATTCAGTTCTTACACATATATATTCAGTTCTTACGCATATATATTCCGTTCTTACGCATATATATTCCGATCTAACGCATATATATTCAGTTCTTACACATATATATTCAGTTCTTACTCATATATATTCAGTTCGTACACATATATATTCAGTTCTTACACATATATATTCAGTTCTTGCACATATATACTCAGTTCTTACACATATATATTCAGTTCATACACATATATATTCAGTTCTTACACATATATATTCAGTTCTTACACACATATATTCAGTTCTTACACATATATATTTAGTTCTTACACATATATATTCAGTTCTTACAAATATATATTCAGTTCTTACGCATATATATTCAGTTCTTACGCATATATTCAGTTCTTATGCATATATATTCAGTTCTTACACATATATATTCCGATCTTACGCATATATATTCAGTTCTTACACATATATATTCAGTTCTTACGCATATATATTCAGTTCTTACACCTATATATTCAGTTATTAAACATATATATTCAGTTCTTACACATATATATTCAGTTCTTACACATATATATTCCGTTCTTACGCATATATTTTCAGTTCTTACACATATATATTCAGTTCTTACCCATATATATTCCTTTCTTACGCATATATATTCCGTTCTTACGCATATATATTCCGTTCTTAAGCATATGTATTCCGTTCTTACGCATATATATTTAGTTCTTACGCATATATATTCCGTTCTTACGCATATATATTCAGTTCTTACGCATATATATTCAGTTCTTACGCATATATATTCCGTTCTTACGCATATATATTCAGTTTTTACGCATATATATTCAATTCGTACGCATATATATTCAGTTCTTACGCATATTTAGTTCTTACGCATATATATTCAGCTCTTACTCATATATATTCAGTTCTTACGCATATATATTCAGTTCTTACACATATATATTCATTTCTTACACATATATATTCCGTTCTTACGCATATATATTCCGTTCTTACGTATATATATTCCGTTCTTAAGCATATATATTCAGTTCTTACGCATATATATTCAGTTCTTACGCATATATATTCAGTTCTTACACCTACATATTCAGTTCTTACACATATATATTCCGTTCTTATGCATATATATTCAGTTCTTACGCATATATATTCAGTTCTGAGGCATATATTCAGTTCTTACGCCGATATATTCAGTTCTTACGCATATACTCAGTTCTTACACATATATATTTAGTTCTTACGCCTATATATTCCGTTCTTACGCATATATATTCAGTTCTTACACATATATATTAAGTTCTTACGCCTATAATTCCGTTCTTACGCATATATATTCAGTTCTTACACCTATAGTTCTTACGCATATATGTTCAGTTCTAACGCATATATGTTCTTTTCTTACGCATATATGTTCAGTTCTTACACATATATATTCCGTTCTTACACACATATATTCCGTTCTTACGCATATATATTCCTTTCTTACGCATATATTCAGTTCTTACACATATATATTCAGTTCTTACACATATATATTTAGATTTTACATATATATTCAGTTCTTACACATATATATTCCGTTTTTACGCATATATATTCCGTTCTTACGCATATATTCAGTTCTTACACATATATATTCAGTTATTACACATATATATTCAGTTCTTACACATATTTTCAGTTCTTACGCATATATATTCAGTTCTTACGCATATATATTCAGTTCTTACGCATATATACTCAGTTCTTACGCATATATTTTCAGTTCTTACGCATACATATTCAGTTCTTACGCATATATATTTAGTCCTTACGCATATATATTCCGTTATTATGCATATATATTCAGTTCTTACACATATATATTCTGTTCTTACACATATATATTCCGGTCTTACACATATATATTTAGTTTTTGCACATATATATTCAGTTCTTACGCATATATATTCAGTTCTTAAGCAGATACATTATGTTCTTAGGCTTATATATTCCGTTCTTACGCATATATATTCAGTTCTTACACATATATATTCAGTTCTTACACATATATATTCAGTTCTTACACATATATATTCAGTTCTTACACATATATATTCCGTTCTTACACATATATATTCAGTTCTTACACATATATATTCAGTTTTTACGCATATGTATTCAGTTCTTATATTCAGTTCTTACGCATATATATTCCGTTCTTACGCATATATATTCCGTTCTTACACATATCTATTTAGTTCTTGCACATATATACTCAGTTCTTACGCATATATTTTCAGTTCTTACACATACATATTCAGTTCTTACGCATATATATTCAGTCCTTACGCATATATATTCCGTTATTACGCATATATATTCAGTTTTTACACATATATATTCAGTTCTTACACATATATATTCCGTTCTTACGCATATATATTCAGTTCTTACACATATAAATTCAGTTGTTACACATATATATTCAGTTTTTACACATATATTCTGTTCTTACGCATATTTATTCAGTTCTTACACATATATATTCAGTTCTTACGCATATATATTCAGTTCTTACACATATATATTCAGTTATTACGCATATATGTTCAGTTTTTACTCATATATATTCAGTACTTACACATATATATTCAGTTCTTACACATATATATTCAGTTCTTATGCATATATATTCAGTTCTTACACATATATATTCAGTTCTTACGCATATATGTTCAGTTTTTACGCATATATATTCAGTTCTTATATTCAGTTCTTACGCATATATATTCAGTTCTTACGCATATATATTCAGTCCTTACGCATATATATTCAGTTCTTACACATATATATTCAGTTCTTACACATATATATTCCGTTCTTACGCATATATATTCTGTCCTTACGCATATATATTCCGTTCTTACGCATATATATTCCGTTCTTTCGCATATATTCAGTTCTTACGCATATATTCAGTTCTTACGCATATATTTACCGTTCTTACGCATATATATTCCGTTCTTACACATATATATTTAGTTCTTGCACATATATATTCCGTTCTTACGCATATATATTCAGTTCTTAGGCATATATATTCCGTTCTTACGCATATATATTCAGTTCTTACACATATATATTCAGTTTTCCGTTCTTACGCATATATATTTCGTTCTTCCTCATATATATTCCGTTCTTACACATATATATTCAGTTCTTACACATATATATTCAGTTCTTACACATATATATTCAGTTCTTACACATACATATTTAGTTCTTACGCATATATATTCCGTTCTTACACATATATATTCAGTTCTTACGCATATATATTCCGTTCTTACGCATATATATTCCGATCTAACGCATATATATTCAGTTCTTACACATATATATTCAGTTCTTACGCATATATATTCCATTCTTACTCATATATATTCAGTTCGTACACATATATATTCAGTTCTTACACATATATATTCAGTTCTTACACATATATACTCAGTTCTTACACATATATATTCAGTTCATACGCATATATATTCAGTTCTTACACATATATATTCAGTTCTTACACATATATATTCAGTTCTTACACATATATATTCAGTTCTTACAAATATATATTCAGTTGTTATACATATATATTCAGTTTTTACACATATATTCTGTTCTTACGCATATATATTCAGTTCTTACTCATATATATTCAGTTCTTACGCATATATATTCAGTTCTTACACATATATATTCAGTTATTACGCATATATGTTCAGTTTTTACTCATATATATTCAGTACTTACACATATATATTCAGTTCTTACACATATATATTCAGTTCTTACGCATATATATTCAGTTCTTACACATATATATTCAGTTCTTACGCATATATGTTCAGTTTTTACGCATATATATTCAGTTCTTATATTCAGTTCTTACGCATATATATTCAGTTCTTACGCATATATATTCAGTTCTTACACATATATATTCAGTTATTACGCATATATGTTCAGTTTTTACTCATATATATTCAGTACTTACACATATATATTCAGTTCTTACGCATATATATTCAGTTCTTACACATATATATTCAGTTCTTACGCATATATGTTCAGTTTTTACGCATATATATTCAGTTCTTATATTCAGTTCTTACGCATATATATTCAGTTCTTACGCATATATACTAAGTTCTTACGCATATATATTCAGTTCTTACACATATATATTCAGTTCTTACACATATATATTCCGTTCTTACGCATATATATTCCGTCTTTACGCATATATATTCCGTTCTTACGCATATATATTCCGTTCTTTCGCATATATTCAGTTCTTACGCATATATTCAGTTCTTACGCATATATTTACCGTTCTTACGCATATATATTCCGTTCTTACACATATATATTTAGTTCTTGCACATATATATTCCGTTCTTACGCATATATATTCAGTTCTTAGTCATATATATTCCGTTCTTACGCATATATATTCAGTTCTTACACATATATATTCAGTTTTCCGTTCTTACGCATATATATTCCGTTCTTACGCATATATATTCTACACATATATATTCAGTTCTTACACATATATATTCAGTTCTTACACATATATATTCAGTTCTTACACATATATATTCACTTCTTACACATATATATTCAGTTCTTACGCATATATATTCAGTTCTTACACATATATATTCAGTTCTTACGCATATATATTCCGTTCTTACGCATATATATTCCGATCTAACGCATATATATTCAGTTCTTACACATATATATTCAGTTCTTACGCATATATATTCAGTTCGTACACATATATATTCAGTTCTTACACATATATATTCAGTTCTTACACATATATACTCAGTTCTTACACATATATATTCAGTTCATACACATATATATTCAGTTTTTACACATATATATTCAGTTCTTACACATATATATTCAGTTCTTACACATATATATTTAGTTCTTACACATATATATTCAGTTCTTACAAATATATATTCAGTTCTTACGCATATATATTCAGTTCTTACGCATATATTCCGTTCTTATGCATATATATTCAGTTCTTACACATATATATTCCGATCTTACGCATATATATTCAGTTCTTACACATATATATTCAGTTCTTACGCATATATATTCAGTTCTTACACCTATATATTCAGTTATTAAACATATATATTCAGTTCTTACACATATATATTCAGTTCTTACACATATATATTCCGTTCTTACGCATATATTTTCAGTTCTTACACATATATATTCAGTTCTTACCCATATATATTCCTTTCTTACGCATATATATTCCGTTCTTATGCATATATATTCCGTTCTTACGCATATTTATTCCGTTCTTACGCATATAATCAGTTCTTACGCTTATATTCAGTTCTTACGAATATATATTCCGTTCTTACGCATATATATTCCGTTCTTACACATATATATTTAGTTCTTGCACATATATTCAGTTCTTACGCATATATATTCAGTTCTTACGCATATATATTCCGTTCTTACGCATATATATCCAGTTCTTAGGCATATATATTCCGTTCTTACGCATATATATTCAGTTCTTACACATATATTTTCAGTTCTTACACATATATATTCAGTTCTTACACATATATATTCAGTTATTACGCATATATATTCCGTTCTTACGCATATATATTCAGTTCTTAGGCATATATATTCCGTTCTTACGCATATATATTCAGTTCTTACACATATATATTCAGTTCTTACACATATATATTGAGTTCTTACACATAGATATTCCGTTCTTACACATATATATTCAGTTCTTACACATATATATTCCGTTCTTACGCATATATATTCAGTTCTTACACATATATATTCAGTTCTTACACATATATATTCAGTTCTTACACATATATATTCAGTTCTTACACATATATATTCAGTTCTTACACATATATATTCAGTTCTTACACATATATATTCAGTTCTTACGCATATATATTCCGTTCTTACGCATATATATTCAGTTCTTAGGCATATATATTCCGTTCTTACGCATATATATTCAGTTCTTACGCATATATATTCAGTTCTTACACATATATTTTCAGTTCTTACACATATATATTCAGTTCTTACACATATATATTCAGTTCTTACACATATATATTCAGTTCTTACACATATATATTCCGTTCTTACACATATATATTCAGTTCTTACACATATATATTCCGTTCTTACGCATATATATTCAGTTCTTACACATATATATTCAGTTCTTACACATATACATTCCGTCCTTACGCATATATATTCCGTTATTACGCATATATATTCCGTTCTTACGCATATATTCCGTCCTTACGCATATATATTCCGTTCTTACACATATATTTTCAGTTCTTACACATATATATTCAGTTCTTACACATATATATTCAGTTATTACGCATATATATTCCGTTCTTACGCATATATATTCAGTTCTTAGGCATATATATTCCGTTCTTACGCATATATATTCAGTTCTTTCACATATATTTTCAGTTCTTACACATATATATTCCATTCTTACGCATATATATTCCGTTCTTACACATATATATTTAGTTCTTGCACATATATATTCCGTTCTTACGCATATATATTCAGTTCTTAGGCATATATATTCCGTTCTTACGCATATATATTCAGTTCTTACACATATATATTCAGTTCTTACACATATATATTCAGTTCTTACACATATATATTCAGTTCTTACACATGTATATTCCGTTCTTACGCATATATATTCAGCTCTTACACATATATATTCAGTTCTTACCCATATATATTCATTTCTTACACATATATATTCAGTTCTTACCCATATATATTCCGTTCTTACGCATATATATTTCGTTCTTACACATATATATTCAGTTCTTACACATATATAATCAGTTCTTACACATATATATTCAGTTGTTACACATATATATTCAGTTCTTACACATATATATTCAGTTCTTACAAATATATATTCAGTTCTTACGCATATATATTCAGTTCTTACGCATATATTCAGTTCTTACGCATATATATTCAGTTCTTACGCATATATATTCCGTTCTTACGCATTTATATCCAGTTCTTAGGCATATATATTCCGTTCTTACGCATATATATTCAGTTCTTACACATATATTTTCAGTTCTTACACATATATATTCAGTTCTTACACATATATATTCAGTTCTTACGCATATATTCCGTTCTTACGCATATATATTCAATTCTTAGGCATATATATTCCGTTCTTACGCATATATATTCAGTTCTTACACATATATTTTCAGTTCTTACACATATATATTCAGTTCTTACACATATATATTCAGTTCTTACACATATATATTCAGTTCTTACACATATATATTCCGTTCTTACACATATATATTCAGTTCTTACACATATATATTCCGTTCTTACACATATACATTCCGTCCTTACGATTTTTTTGATTTTTTTGATTTTTTTGATTTTTTGATTTTTGCGGACTAAAATCACCAAAAATCACTAAATCACCAAAATTTTGAACCAAACCCCCATAACATGGTCAATATCTGCCAAAAAAAACGCATAACCTACCTGTCCATGGCAAAATGCATAGCCGAGGTTCTGAACCAAACCCCCATAACATGGTCAATATCTGTCAAACACCATAACCTACCTGTCCATGAACTGGCTTGGACTAAAATACATAGCTTGGATTTTGAACCAAACCCCCATAACATGGTCAATATCTGCCAAAAAACCCCATAACCTACCTATCCATGGTCGCCCGCCAGGTTGACAAAAATACATAGCCCCCATGATATATATTTCTAGACCAAAATATATATATATGGCTTCGCCCGCCATGGTCAAAAACCTCATAACCTACCTATCCATGGACTCCCGCCAGGTTGACAAAAAATATATGGCTTCGCCCACCAAGGCTTCGCTCTGATCGCCTACCACACAAAGACGAACGATGCTCAACGTATCGTCTTACCAGCATGGACTAAAATACATAGCCGGGGGGGGGGGGGGGGGGTTCTGACCCCTATCAGACGAACGATGCTCAGCAATGCAGCGTGGGTTTCTGGTCCACCATCTCTAACTACAATATGTATTTTGAACCATTATTTTTTTTTTTGAAAAATGCCTTAAAGAAAATATATATATATATATAATAATGACGACTGTTTTAGAAAAATTAATACACCTGTTTGATACAGGAGTGATAAGTAAAGAAACACTAGAACATAGCCTTATGGCTATTCAACCAGTTGAGTCCAAAGTGCTGGAAAGTGTAAAACCAATTCCAGCACCACGAGGTAAATCAAGAATTCCAACCCCAGCTCCAAGAGTTAAACCAACCCCAGCTCCACGAGTTAAACCAACCCCAGTTAAACCAACCCCAGCTCCAAGAGTTAAACCAATGAGTACGGAAAACGCAAACTACATTTTTCAATTACACCGGGAAGGAAGAATTAATGATGATCAGCTTAGAATGGGGTTAGATGCTCTTCCAAAGGAAACTCCAGAGGTTAAATCTCTTCCAAAGGAAACTACAGAGGTTAAATCTCAAACATTAGAAAATTTACATAAGAGACGGCGTAACAAAAAACTACGTAAACGAGAAAAGCAGAAATCTGATAAACATTATGCTAAATTACGAGAGAATGTTATAAATGAATTGAAAGAGCTTAATGATAAAAAATTAAAAGAGCTTAATGATAGAAAATCTAAAGAAGAATTAAAACTGGTTGACAAACCAAGATGTGGTTATTTCAAATCATACAAGATGTCTGTTGAGCGATACAAAGACCCTCAAGAACTATTACATGATAAGAAACCCATTATAACAGAACAAATCAGCGAAGAGCTGACACAGATGAATGGATTAAAGTTTTCATTAGGTCTCACTGTAGAGCTCTTCAAAGATAATGGTCTTATCGAAAACCACATCACAGCAGTATTATCCAGCAACCAATATGCAATTTTAAACTCTGTAAAAATAAATGAGTTTTACGATGAAGCATCCGCAAACCTACTACAGAGCTTGGAAAGATTTACAAAGGCAGCATCAGGATTGGAAATTGACCACTGTGTTGATCTTTACTTAAATATTGCAAAGTACGAGCCGTTAAAAGGTTCTTCATATATTCCTTTGCCTAAAGCAGTAGCTGATAAGAAAGCGATTATCAATGTAAAAAATAAGGATGATCAATGTTTATTCCATGCAATAAATTCTGCTTTAAATCCAGCCGCAGATCACACCGACAGGTTGTCAAAATATCCTAGTATAGGGTTCTTAAAGAAAAAGGGCATTGACTTTCCTACACCAATTTCTCAAATGTCCAAAGTAGAAAAACAAAACAATCTTGCTATTAATGTTTACGGGTACACCATAGATGATGACAAAAATGTAAATGTGTTCCCGTATAAAATATCAGAACAACCCAAAGATATTGAGCGAATTAATCTGCTTTTAATATCTGAAGACGTTGAGGTTGAAGATGAAGAAGATGACAAACCAACAACAAAAATAACAAAATATCACTATTGTTGGATAAAACATCTGAATAGACTACTCTCTCACCAAAACAAACATAAAAGTCAAACTTACTTCTGTGATCGTTGCCTTCATGGATTTTCTGGAAAAGGACTACTTGAAAAACACAGAGAAGACTGTGAAGGTATCAACAAAAATTCTTGCAAAATAGAAATGCCGGAAGAAGGTCACATACAATTTAAAAATCATCAAAATCAGATGCATGTGCCTTATGCAATATATGCTGATTTTGAGAGTACAATCCAGCCGCAATCGACTAAATTTGGAGAAAAATCTGAAATTCAAAATGTACATGAAGCTTGCAGGTTTGGATACAAGGTTGTCAGATATGATGGTAAAGCTAAAGAACCTGTTATTTACAGAGGGGAAGATGTTGTTGAAAAGTTTTTAAATCACCTAGAATGTGAAAAAAAAAAATTAATAAAAGATTTGGTTGCCCAAAACCCTTAATCATGACGCGGCAAAATGAGAAAGATCATGAAAAAGCAACACACTGTTGGATATGTGAGAATAAAATAGGAAGCGGTAAAGTAAGAGACCACTGTCATTTTACAGGTGAATACAGAGGTGCAGCACATAAAGACTGTAACCTGAAACTGAAAATAAAACCGGGTAAAACAACCATCCCTGTTGTATTTCATAACCTCAAAGGATATGATCTCATCATGCAAAAAATACACAAAATGACAGGTAGTATTACCTGCATCCCAAACAACGCTGAAAAGTATATTTCATTTAGTGTTGGAAAACTTAGATTCTTGGATAGCTTTCAGTTTATGGCATCTTCCTTATAAAGGCTGGTGGATGCAACAGACAAATCTGATTTCAAACTCACCAAAAAAACGTTTGCAGATAAAAGTGATCTACTTTTACGAAAAGGGGTTTATCCATACGAATATATGGACAGTGTGGAAAGATTTGAGGAAACGCAATTACCACCTATAGAAAGGTTTTACAGTAGTCTCTCAGATGAAAGTATAAGTCCCGAAGATTACGAGCATGCTCAAAAAATATGGAAAGAGTTTAACTGTAAAACTCTTGGCGACTATCATGATTTATATCTAAAAACGGATGTCACTTTGTTGGCTGATGTATTCCAAACGTTCAGAAAAACATGCATGACGGCATATAAACTCGATCCCTTGCATTACTACACAGCACCTGGATTATCTTGGGATGCTTTACTTAAACATTCTAAAATAGAATTAGAACTTTTGACAGACACTGACCAGCACTTGTTTGTAGAAAAAGGTATGCGTGGTGGAATTAGTATGGTATCAAAACGATATGCCAAAGCAAACAATCCACACGTAGCTGATTATAACCCTAACGAGGGAAACAACTTTTTAATGTATTTTGATGCAAATAATCTTTATGGGTGGTCAATGAGTCAGCCACTTCCATATTCTGGCTTTGTTTGGAAAACCGAAAACAAGAGTGGACAATTTTCTAAAGCAAAACCCGGCAAAGGACATTTTCTAGAAGTGGATTTGAAATATCCAAAAGAACTCCATGAATCTCACAATAATTATCCACTTGCACCGGAAACATTAGCAGTGAAAAAAGTATGGTTATCTGAATACCAGACAGATTTGTTAGAAAATAACGTGATGACAGAACAACTAGTCCCCAATCTTATGGACAAAGAAAAATACGTGTTACATTACAGAAATTTAGAGTTGTATTTATCATTAGGCATGAAATTAACAAAAATCCACAGAGTATTAGAATTCAATGAAAAACCATGGATGGCATCATACATAAACCTAAACACAGAACTTAGGAAGAAAGCAAAATCAACCTTTGAAAAGGATTTTTACAAACTTATGAACAACTCTGTGTTTGGCAAAACAATGGAAAATATACGCAAGCGAACTGATATAAAACTAGTCAAAACTGACGGCTCTGAAAATAAAAAGATAAGAAGAATAATAGCTAAACCCAACTTTAACAGGCGGATAACATTTTCAGATGAATTGTCGGCATTACATGTAAACAAAACGAAAATAACATTAAACAAACCAATTTATGTTGGGATGGCAGTCTTAGATTTATCAAAGTACATGATGTATGACTGGTACTATAATACCCTGAAGAAAAGGTACGGAGATGGCTGTACTTTATTATACACAGACACTGACAGCCTACTGATAGACATCAAAACGGAAGACGCATACAAAGACATGGTTGAAATGAAAGACGAGTATGATCTAAGTGATTATCCTCAAAATCACCCCATGCACGATGATACAAACAAAAAAGTAATAGGTAAAATGAAAGATGAATGTGCTGGTGTTCCTATAGTTGAGTATATTGGATTAAGACCCAAGCTATATTCTATTTTGAGAGCGGATGAGCAGATTATTAAGAAAGCAAAGGGAGTAAAAAAATATGTAATCCAAAAACATATCAACTTTGAAAACTACAAGGATGCATTGTTCAAGAAGAAAAAATACATCCATGAAATGAATATGATACGATCGAAAAAGCATCAAATATATGGCATAACAGTAAACAAAGTAACACTGTCACCATTTTACACTAAAAGATACATTCGAGAAGATGGAAGTACAACGGATGCCTATGGGTTTTATCAAAACTTATGAATTTGAGTATCAGCAGGAACGATAAGTAATTCTTATTTAACAAATCCTCTTTGAGGTGCTGGTGCTTTTAAATAATAAACTCTTATACCTTGCGTCACCATATAACTATCAATCTTGTGAATATCTACACTCCACATTGGATCAGTTGCTCTGCGTCTTCCACCTTCTTGTTCCCCGGGTTGATATAAATATCTTACACTGGCATTCATACAGATAGGATCACCTTTTAATAGTTTTGTTTCAACAGGAGGGGGCTTTTTTATCTCCGCATTTATGGCTTTAACAACTTCTGGTAATCTCTTTACCCACTCTCTGTTGCGTTTTTTCGAATCCATTTCCTTAGCATACTGATAACCAAACAATCTTTCAGCTAATGTTCTGTTAAATCGTTCCACTATAGCTCGGTCTCTGTGTATCTCTGTTCTGCCCCGTCTGATATTTACATTGTGTTTGACCATCAACTGCGATACTGCACCCATGAATTCTCTGCCTGGATCCACTTGTAATAACTTTGGATATTTTAGTTGCCGACTGTATATATTTTCAAATGCTTTGGCAACTTCTTTGCTATCCTTGGAAGTCAGCGGCTCTGCTTCTTTGTATCTACTCGCAATATCAACCACGGTTAACGCATATTTATATGTCTTGCGGCCAAAAGTGTCATGCGGTAGAAATAACAAATCAGCTTGATGCACTCCATTCTTAACGGAAACATCAAACCTAGGTCTAACTATTTTCTTTGGCGCGGGTAAATAAATCTGCCACACAGCTTGTTTCTTTAAAAATTCTAAGGCCTGTTTCTTACTGACACCAGCCTCTTTTGCTAATTTGTTAACTGCTGTGTAACCTCTCCAAAATCCTTGTGGACTGTAATAAATCTTTTCCATTTTTAAAATGGGTTAAGAAAATAAATATACTATATAAAATAATGGACACTGCACGATTTGATGAACTGCTTCAAGCGCAAACGCAAACATCAGAAAATAGCACAAAGAAATGGGCCGACTTGGAATTGAATAAAATATACGCTATTACGGATACACACATAGTGGATACTCGATATGGTCCATCAATGGTATTAACATTATCAGACAACGGTGAGGTATGGGCGCCTGGTCATCTCAAAGATAAAATAGAGAAGGCAAGTGTAGAACCACCATATTATGTGCGACCACTTGGATTGAAACCAACTAAGAACAAACATAGCTATCATGCATATGACTTAGTCATTCCGAAAAGTGGAGAACCGAAAAAGAAAAAGCGTCACGCCAAGACAGCGAAAAAGCGTCACGCCAAACATGTCTCTGAGAGTGAGTCAGAGGGAAATGGGTTTTTAGACGGCCTAGACCTGGGAAGTGAAGACGATGAAGAACCAAATCAGAGGGAAATGGGTTTTTAGACGACCTAGACCTGGCAAAGTAAACATACTTAGAGTTTAAAACTATTTTTATATAGTTTTAAACTATGAACTCAATTTGTACGCTACAAATCCAGTTGCAGCCATGCCCACCACAATAAACGTCATTTCTCTATTCTGTTGATCCGGAGATGGCGTATAAAAATCACTCAACTTGGGCTCCGGTTCCAAAAGCAAATGTTTGCCAGTGATGTAATAATACTGTTTCATAGCTTGGTCCACATCATCAAACGTCTGCCCTGCATGATGCTCTTTTTGCAGTTGCTTGTTAATAAAATCTAATCTCTCTGTTCTTTTTTTATTCCACGCCGCTTGTGCTTCTTCCAATTGTTCCACGGCTTTGTCATGCCTTTGTCTTTTCTCATCTGAATGACTTCCCATTTTTGAAAAGAAATAATTTGAACCGCTAAATGCCAATGCGTTTGTTAATTGTTATTAACAATGCTATTTTTTTTTATTAGCATTACTCAATTGCTGTTAGCATTGCTATTAGCATTACTCAATTGCTATTAGCATTGCTATTAGCATTACTCATTTGCTGTTAGCATTGCTATTAGCATTACTCAATTGCTGTTAGCATTGCTATTAGCATTACTCAATTGCTGTTAGCATTGCTATAAGCATTACTCAATTTCTATTAGCATTGCTCAATTGCTGTTAGCATTGCTATTAGCATTACTCAATTTTGAAAAATATTCCCCATCGAATGGTTAAAACAATGCTATTTTTTTATTAGCATTACTCAATTGCTGTTAGCATTGCTATTAGCATTACTCAATTGCTATTAGCATTGCTATTAGCATTACTCATTTGCTGTTAGCATTGCTATTAGCATTACTCATTTGCTGTTAGCATTGCTATTAGCATTACTCAATTTTGAAAAATAATCTTCGTCAAAGGTCCCGTTAATGTGTTTAATTTCAAAATCCTGATAGGTGACGTCGCAGTCTGGAATCATCTTTAAAATGAGCGCTGTGGTAATGACACTTTTTATAAGTTTCTTTTCAGCCAGGTCACACTTTAATCCGAGCACGTACTTGTCCACGAGCATAAATTTGCCCCTCCTTTTTACGTTCTTCCACAGCTTCATGGAGTCCTTTATATCTTGCTCCATTTTGAAATAGTCGGTGTCTTCTTCTTCTTTAGGCCACAATAAATCGTTGAGCCGATCTTTAGCCTCGTCCGTGTACGCTTCGGGGATAATAAAACGTCCTCTGTCGGTGACTAGCGTCGACGTGTCTTCGATCGGTTGGTTGTCCAAAATCGTACCACACTTTCCAAATCCCAGCAACTCCAGCTGCCTTTTTCTTTCCACGTTTGGTTCTCGTTTGCAACAATATAGGAAAAATGGATAAAACCTCATTTTTAATCTAGTACTCCAAACTCTTAGTAGGGTGCTGTTAAATATTTATTCAACCCAATAACCAGTGGGTTGGTCAGTCCTCAAAATTAACTTGGAATATTTAGTCTTTGCTTTTAAATTAAAATAAACAATGGCTGAGTTTGACAATCCTACGTTTGATCCAGATGCTTATGCAGATGAATTACTTGATGAAGAATTTATACAACCTGGCTTAGAATTCCAGAGACAAATTGTAAATGAAAATAATCATATTAATCAGCTTCAAGGGGAAGATAAAATAAAAAAACAGCTCACACAAAAAAAGTGGTTAGTAGATCAATTTTTTACTGAAGTTAATGCTGAAATCAGCGGAATTGATTATAAAGATGATTTCAGAGCGGCTGAGGATGAAAACGGTCGAACAATGTTATATACAGTTCGGATTGGGAAGGATGACGTCCCACTTACCTATTATAGGGGAAGTAATCCAAACGAACCAATCAAGTTTTATAAGTTGGACACTTTAGTTAGAAAACATGGTATAGACTTTGTGAAAAACACTTTAAAAATGTATGATTATTTAATTCCACGTGAAAGAGTTGCTCGGGGTAGGGCAGAATTATCAGCCTTGGTAAAAACAAGAGACGCTGCAGAGAATATACCATTGCAAACTTTTTCAACAACTGAAGATGTACAAAATACAGTAGATGCTGTAATTACAATTGAGAGTAATAGAGATAAAACTTATTCTAAAACACAACCAGAAGATCTAACACTGCGAGAGATACGAGGTTTAGATAAGAGATTACAAAGCTTTCGTGGAGAACTTACTAATAATCTCTCAAAGCTCACTGAGCTTGATAAAGACATAGCAAAAGAAAAACAAAAATTAGAACAGGTGAGCACCCCCGGGCAGGAGGATGAGTTTCAACAAGAGCGCCTACGTGACAGAATAAAAAACTTAGAAGATGAAAAAAGTGCACGACTTGAAGCGGCGAGTGAAAACAAAGAAGCATTACGCAGTCAAATAAACAGGATAAAAGAAACTATAAATAAGGTGTTAAGAGAAGACACAACATTGGGTGAGAGAATCAAAACCTTGTTTAGGGAGCAAGGTATTACTATGGTTAGTATTTTAACTGCGTTGGGTATGATTATTGGGGTATTAGTTGAGGCCATTATTCCTACAACGGGAGGGACTGTTCCAACTCCAAAACCTGAACCATCAAGTGCCAAGGATTGGATAAAAAAACAACTAGGTAATCTTGGTAAACTTCTTGCTAACCTAGCTGGTAAAGCAGCAGCAGCTTTACCAGGAGTTATTGGTGCAATAGTATCATGGCTTTTATCTGCAACAGGTCATGTTATTAATTGGCTTGCTAACAATCTATGGGCTTTGCTTGTTGCCGCTGTTGGGTTGCTATATGTGGCAGCCAAAGAGTGGTTTAGTAAATCTCGTAGATAAGTAATGCAGTAAGACCTATTGCTATAGTACCAACAATTATGGTTGTTTTGTTATCTTCGTGTTCAATCGCTATTTTTTGTATTTCTGGTGGTTCCACAGTTTTATGTATTGATTTATCAGAATGTTCCGGTAAAAATTTCTTTGTTGTGGTGCCTTGAAAAGGTTGAACACTTTTCGGCGGTACTGGTTTTACATTTACATCATTATTTAATCCTAATGCTTGTGCATCGGTTGCTATTACAATTTCATTATTGTAGTCTTGTATTGTTCCAATTCTTAATTCCATGTCACCCGGAGACATGTACAATTTACTTTACTTCTTGCATATTTTAGGGTGGTTTCATATCTTGAAATTTGACTGGGTAAGTCAATGGGGCTGTTTATTGCGTCCTCTACATTTGCCAGAAATTGTTTCTGTGCATCAAATGCTGTTCCAGTTCCAAGTATATCTGTTTTTGTTTGGGAGTGTGAGCCAAGGATTGCCCAGCAGTATGTTCTCATGCTGTCATTGATGCGTTCTACCCCAGCTCTTGTAAATCCCGCAGAATTATCTAGTATAAAAGTAGACCAGCTGTTGTCAGCCTCAGATCCTTGGGCAATGTAATCAATGTGATATGTTTTATCACTCTCATAGACTGTAAAACTCATCGTTTTGTTGTCGTATACAGTATGTTCCAAAGGATGATAACCAATATGTGTCCAGTAATTATAAATTGTTCCTAGACCATGATTATAACTTTGTTTCTGTCTCCAGTCTGAATATAAGTCAACGTTAAACTCCTTGCATATTCTTTCGTACGCGTTTCGGTTATATGCGTTATTAAACGCATTCCAATTTGAGTCTTGCGGCATTGCTACACTCATCTCAAATAATATTCTTCTCACTTGGTAATAGACATGAAATCGAAATAACGAACCCACCAAGGCATCAGCTTTTAGATGGTTGTTAAAATCAATACCACATCCAGTTGTCGCGCACCACATGGCAAAATTCAACTGGTTCTGCCAAAATGACATCCAATCTGTTCCCCAGCGTTGGACTATAGCATCTGATTTGACGTATGGGAGTTTATATTTTTCAAAGACATTGGGAAATGATGCTTTAAAGTCTTTACCATTGGATGTAATGACTATGTTTTGATTGATTATATCTATCACTTTCTTGCTGAAAGTATTTGAATAGTGAGCATCTGGGTTATATTTGAATTCTTTAGAAATCATTTTTATTTACATTTCAAACATAGACAACTCTATTCATTTACAACAGTATGTTGATAATAGAAATGGAGATAAGCGCGTTGGATTGAAAAGTTTTACATACACTATCGGTTGGTTTAATGTTGATGGAGAAGTTATAAAGACAAGAAACCCAGATAAAACGCTAACTATATATGGTGGACTCTATAACTTTCAAGACTTGGTAGACAGGTTTAAAGAGCTTAATGAAGATATTATCCTAACCATTTATACACAAAAAGCTTTAGCAGTTTTAGATACGCCAATAGAGACACGAATGTCAACCCGTCTTTCAAATATGTTGGGATTCAAGGACAGAAGATGGATAAAAGGTGTTCGTGTGGGAGATTGCCCCATTGATTTAGCTCCTTATAAACAGCTCTATGTTCATCTGGAACAAATTAATACAAGTGGTAATTATTTCAATGGTGCACCAAGCACTATTATAGGGGTTGTACCTGTAGTAAATAAGCAGTATGGAGATATTGTATATACACCTTATTTTTATCCTGAATATCACCGTCTTTCGGGGTGGTACAATTTCTGAATTGACAATAGAAGTCAGAGATGAGCATGGCGACAAGATAGATAATCACGGCTTGCCCATGAGTTGTGTTTTAGAAATTATTTAAAAAAATATATAAAAAAAAACGATGAGTATATTTGGACCTAAAAAAACAGAAGACTTAGAGGCTTTGATAAATGATGTTCAAAATTTATATAGGCGAGCTGTGCCTATTGTTAACCAAGTTGATACTCTTAAATATGGAATTATAACACTCTGTGCGGAGGCTAAGGGTCCTATTGCAATGAATAGAGTACTCTCATTTGGTAACGGTGGAGCAGAAACACATGTGGGGTATGTAATGACACGCCGTGGTCTGATTATGGGAATAGGTTTAGCATGTGACCGATTAGGTGGCGACGTCACTGTCCTAGTTTCTGTCGATGGTGTTGAACAACCCAATTATGGTATAACGCTTCACACCACCCCACGCAAACACGATAACTTTGATAGTCCTTTAGAGATTGATGCTGGTTCTGTTGTCAACTTTGTATGTAAGGTTGCTAACGCTACCGCTGTAAATACGGTGGTGTCATTATTGATTGAATTAATTTAATTTTTTCTTATTAAAAAATGAAACAACCGACAGCACCATTATATCTGGAGTTGTCAGAGGACGTACAAAATTATAGATTACAAAATATTTCAGAGATTGAACAAAAGTTCATTACAGAGCGAGACACACGCAAGTCTCTTTATAAAAAATATAAACGTGGTATTAATATCACGGATGGAATTGACACTACCTTAATATCTGCAGGTGTTATTATGGCTGGGATTGGATTTGCTGTTCCAGTTTTGTTACCTTTAGAAATAGCAGCAATACTATGTGGAGCTACAGGTGTTTGTATTAATTTCATCAGACGCAAGCTTAATGTAAAAGCTCAAAAACATCATAAAATAAAAACTTTGGCAGAGTCGAAGTTGAATAGTATAAAGCAGTTAATATCAAAAGCATTGAGTGATGGACAGATATCTGAGCAAGAGTTTAAGTTGATTTTGGATGAACTGGAGAGATACTATCATTTGAAAGAACAAAAGACACTTGAAATTAGCGAAGTTCAAAAAAAAGAACTAGTGGAGCAGGGAAGAAAGGAAGTAATGGCGACCTTACAAAACAGTCTAAAAAGTGTGTGATCAATTGTTTTAGTAATGTGTATGAGTATGATCCACCGCCTTTGTATACAACATAGCCCACCGGTCATCTCACTATAATGTATTAAGGAAATATATATAATACGAAAAAAATAATGGAAATCAATTATCAAAAAGAAATCAATGTTTGCAAATTTCTTAAAATTAGATTACACACTCCATGTAAAAATAAGGCTATAAAAATTCTAATTATTGCAGTTTGCATAAGTATCTATTGAAAAGTCATGTATTACCATGCTCAAGATGTAAAAAAGGTACATATGCAAAAAGTAAAATTTGTACTGATTGTCGTGTATTGCCATGCTCATTTTGTAAAAAAGGTATAAGAGCAAAAAATAAAATGTGTGCTGGTTGTAGAGTTTTAGTTAGAATAGTGGATAAATTTATTGGAAATTTTAATTATAATGCTGAGTGCATAAGATTTAGATGTATTCAGGTTTAATCACATTATAGCGAAGTCACCGGTAGGCCAAAAGCCCTCGCTGCTTACGCATAACGAGAAAAATAATTTTGAATTTGTTTAAGAAAAATAAATCAAATTATAAAAACAAATATGGGTATAGAAATCGAATATGATAATAATGGTAAAGTGAATAAGATAACATTGAAAGATTTACATCTATTTGAATGGGATGATATGATGGATATGGATGATTTAATAAACTCCGATGAGTATGAAAACTTTACAATAGGATCTATTGTAGATTATAATGATTATACAAAAAAAGACAGTATGTCTATAGGTTTGTGTTTAGAGGAGTCTATGTACTATTTTCAAGAACGCCGACAATATTTAATGGGAATGGACGTTTCCGACTTTTCATTATGGTGGAACACTGACGACACTCCTGATGATGAATTGTGGTTAATGCTAACAAAGTTACGATGTGAGAAGATGGGGTGGGATGAGCCTCATTTTATGGTTGAGCCTTTTTTTGATGATGATGAAGGGTGGCTTCCTGAATATGGTTGGGTGAGTGAGGATTACTCGGATGAAATAATTAAGAGACACATAGAACACGAACTAGCAAAGGGTATAGAGGCTCATACAGCAGCTGCAGCATAAATTATAACATGAACATGTTACAATTTAATAATGGTTCAAAATACATATTGTAGTTATAGTGAGATGGCGGGAAAATTTAACCCAGCAAAACGTTTTTAGATACCATACCTGAGGAGGAGGAGGATGAAACCGGCCGGTGCAGCAAATGTACACCCAAAGGATGCGACAAACGAATTCAATGCTACGAAGACTACTCGTCCGTAGAGCGGCTATCCAGGCATTAATTAAAAAAAACACGAGGTGTCAAACACTGTCGACGAGGAGGAAAAAATATTACAAGGGTACTTTTTTTTTGCCGGCGGGCGGTAAAAATTATTTTTGTAAAGGAACCGTCTATGCCGGCGCGTACCCTTGAAATTAAAGAAGGAATGGTTGTGCAAAAAAGTAAAATACTTTTTCTTTTATAGCACGTTTTTAAAGCCTTAACTCATTTTAAAAACTTCCCGATTGAGAGGATATGAATTGTTTTAAAGAGTCCACGTCTCTGCCTCCATCGTAATAATGGTTCAAAATACATATTGTAGTTAGAGATGGTGGACCAGAAACCCTCGCTGCATTGTTGAGCATCGTTCGTCTGATAGGGGTCAGAACCCCCCGGCTATGTATTTTAGTCCATGCTGGTAAGACGATACGTTGAGCATCGTTCGTCTTTGTGTGGTAGGCGATCAGAGCGAAGCCTTGGTGGGCGAAGCCATATATTTTTTGTCAACCTGGCGGGAGTCCATGGATAGGTATGTTATGATGTTTTTGACCATGGCGGGCGAAGCCATATATATATATTTTGGTCTAGAAATATATATCATGGGGGCTATGTATTTTTTGTCAACCTGGCGGGCGACCATGGATAGGTAGGTTATGGGTTTTTTTTGGCAGATATTGACCATGTTATGGGGGTTTGGTTCAAAATCCAAGCTATGTATTTTAGTCCAAGCCAGTTCATGGACAGGTAGGTTATGGTGTTTGACAGATATTGACCATGTTATGGGGGTTTGGTTCAGAACCTCGGCTATGCATTTTGCCATGGACAGGTAGGTTATGCGTTTTTTTTTTGGCAGATATTGACCATGTTATGGGGGTTTGGTTCAAAATGTTGGTGATTTAGTGATTTTTGGTGATTTTAGTCCGCAAAAATCAAAAAATCAAAAAAATCAAAAAAAATCAAAAAAATCAAAAAAATCAAAAAAATCAAAAATTTATGATTTTGGTCGGGAAGCCTCATAATACCAATATATCTTACGTACATATATTCCGTTCTTACACATATATATTCAGTTCTTACACATATATATTCAGTTCTTACGCATATATATTCAGTTCTTAAAGATATATATTCAGTTCTTACACATATATATTCAGTCCTTAGGCATATATATTCCGTTCTTACGCATATATATTCCGTTCTTACGCATATATATTCCGTTCTTACACATATATATTCAGTTCTTACACATATATATTCAGTTCTTACACATATATATTCAGTTCTTACACATATATATTCAGTTCTTACACATATATATTCAGTTTTTACAAATATATATTCAGTTCTTACGCATATATATTCAGTTCTTACGCATATATTCAGTTATTAGGCATATATATTCAGTTCTTACGCATATATATTCAGTTCTTACACATATATATTCCGTTCTTACGCATATATATTCCGTTACTACGCATATATATTCCGTTCTTACGCACATATATTCAGTTCTTACTCATATATATTCCATTCTTACGCATATATATTCAGTTCTTACACATATATATTCAGTTCTTACAGATATATATTCAGTTCTTACACTTATATTTTCAGTTCTTACACATATATATTCAGTTCTTACAATTATATTCCGTTTTTACGCATATATATTCCGTTCTTACGGATATATATTCCGTTCTTACGCATATATATTCCGATCTTACGCATATATATTCAGTTCTTACACATATATATTCAGTTCTTACACATATATATTCAGTTCTTACACATATATATTCAGTTCTTACACATATATATTTCGTTCTTACACATATATATTCAGTTCTTACACATATATATTCCGTTCTTACGAATATATATTCCGTTTTTATGCATATATATTCCGTTCTTACGCAAATATATTCCGTTCTTACGCATATATATTTAGTTCTTACACATATATATTCCGTTCTTACGCATATATATTCCGTTCTTACGCATATATATTCCGTTCTTACGCATATATATTTAGTTCTTACGCATATATATTCCGTTCTTACGCATATATATTCAGTTCTTACGCATATATTCAGTTCTTACGGATATATATTCCGTTCTTACGCATATATATTCCGATCTTACGCATATATATTCAGTTCTTACACATATATATTCAGTTCTTACACATATATGTTCCGTTCTTACACATATATATTCAGTTCTTACACAGATATATTCCGTTCTTACGCATATATATTCCGTTCTTACGCATATGTATTCCGTTCTTACGCATATATATTCCGTTCTTACGCATATATATGCCGTTCTTACGCAAATATACCGTTCTTACGCATATATATTTAGTTCTTACACATATATATTCCGTTCTTACGCATATATATTCCGTTCTTACGCATATATATTCCGTTCTTACGCATATATATTTAGTTCTTACGCATATATATTCCGTTCTTACGCATATATATTCAGTTCTTACAAATATATATTCAGTTCTTACAGATATTTTCAGTTCTTACACTTATATTTTCAGTTCTAACACATATATATTCAGTTCTTACAATTATATTCCATTTTTACGCATATATATTCCGTTCTTACGGATATATATTCCGTTCTTACGCATATATATTCCGATCTTACGCATATATATTCAGTTCTTACACATATATATTCAGTTCTTACACATATATGTTCCGTTCTTACACATATATATTCAGTTCTTACACAGATATATTCCGTTCTTACGCATATATATTCCGTTCTTACGCATATGTATTCCGTTCTTACGCATATATATTTAGTTCTTACGCATATATATTCCGTTCTTACGCATACATATTCAGTTCTTACACATATATATTCCGTCCTTACGCATATATATTCCGTTCTTACGCATATATATTCCGTTCTTTCGCATATATTCAGTTCTTACGCATATATTCAGTTCTTACGCATATATTTACCGTTCTTACGCATATATATTCCGTTCTTACACATATATATTTAGTTCTTGCACATAGATATTCCGTTCTTACGCATATATATTCAGTTCTTAGGCATATATATTCCGTTCTTACGCATATATATTCAGTTCTTACACATATATATTCAGTTTTCCGTTCTTACGCATATATATTCCGTTCTTACGCATATATATTCCGTTCTTACGCATATATATTCCGATCTTACGCATATATATTCAGTTCTTACACATGTATATTCAGTTCTTACACATATATATTCAGTTCTTATGCATATATATTCCGTTCTTAAGCATATATATTACGTTCTTACGCATATATATTCCGTTCTTACGCAAATATACTCAGTTCTTACAGATATATATTCCGTTCTTACGAATATATATTCCGTTCTTACGCATATATTCAGTTCTTACGCATATATATTCAGTTCTTACATATATATATTCAGTTCTTACGCATATATATTCAGTTCTTACACATATATATTCCGTTCTTACGCATATATATTCCGTTCTTACGCATATATATTCAGTTCTTACACATATATATTCAGTTCTTACGCATATATATTCAATTCTTACACATATATATTCAGTTCTTACACATATATATTCAGTTCTTACACATATATATTCAGTTCTTACAAATATATATTCAGTACTTACGCATATATTCAGTTCTTACGCATATATATTCAGTTCTTACACATATATATTCAGTTCTTACACATATATATTCAGTTCTTACACATATATATTCAGTTCTTACGCATATATATTCAGTTCTTACACATATATATTCAGTTCTTACGCATATATATTCAGTTCTTACGCATATATATTCCATTCTTATGCATATATATTCCGTTCTTACACATATATATTTAGTTCTTGCACATATATATTCAGTTCTTACACATATATATTCCGTTCTTACGCATATATATTCAGCTCTTACACATATTTATTCAGTTCTTACACATATATATTCAGTACTTACAAATATATATTCAGTTCTTACGCATATATTCAGTTCTTACGCATATATATTCAGTACTTACACATATATATTCAGTTCTTACGCATATATATTCAGTTCTTACACATATATTCAGTTCTTACACATATATATTCAGTTCTTACACATGTATATTCCGTTCTTACGCATATATATTCAGGTCTTACACATATATATTCAGTTCTTACACATATATATTCAGTTCTTACACATGTATATTCCGTTCTTACGCATATATATTCAGTACTTACACATATATATTCAGTTCTTACAAATATATATTCAGTACTTACACATATATATTCAGTTCTTACACATGTATATTCAGTTTTACACATATATATTCAGTTCTTACACATATATATTCAGTTTTTACACATATATATTCAGTTCTTACGCATATATATTCCGTTCTTACGCATATATATTCCATTCTTACGCATATATGTTCAGTTCTTACACATATATATTCCGTTCTTACGCATATATATTCCGTTCTTACGCATATATATTCAGTTCTTACGCATATATATTCATTTCTTAAGCATATATATTCCGTTCTTACGCATATATATTCAGTTCTTACGCATATATATTCAGTTCTTACACATATATATTCCGTTCTTACGCATATATGTTCAGTTCTTACGCATATATATTCCGATCTAACGCATATATATTCAGTTCTTACACATATATATTCAGTTCTTACATATATATATTCAGTTCTTACACGTATATATTCCGTTCTTACGCATATATATTTAGTTCTTACACATATATATTCAGTTCTTACATATATATATTCATTTCTTACACATATATATTCAGTTCTTACACATATATATTCAGTTCTTACGCATATATATTCAGTTCTTAAGCATATATATTCTGTTCTTACGCATATATATTCAGTTCTTACGCATATATATTCCGTTCTTACACATATATATTCAGTTCTTACACATATATATTCAGTTCTTACACATATATATTCCATTCTTACGCATATATATTCCGTCCTTACACATATATATTCCGTTCTTACGCATATATATTCAGTTCTTACGCATATATATTCAGTTCTTACACATATATATATTCAGTTCTTACACATATATATTCAGTTCTTACACATATATATTCAGTTCTTACGCATATATATTCAGTTCTTACGCATATATATTCAGTTCTTACACATATATATTCAGTTCTTACGCATATATATTCAGTTCTTACGCATATATATTCCGTTCTTACACATATATATTTAGTTCTTGCACATATATATTCAGTTCTTACACATATATATTTAGTTCTTGCACATATATATTCAGTTCTTACACATATATATTCCGTTCTTACGCATATATATTCAGTTCTTACACATATTTATTCAGTTCTTACACATATATATTCAGTACTTACAAATATATATTCAGTTCTTACGCATATATTCAGTTCTTACGCATATATATTCAGTACTTACACATATATATTCAGTTCTTACGCATATATATTCAGTTCTTACACATATATTCAGTTCTTACATATATATATTCAGTTCTTACACATGTATATTCCGTTCTTACGCATATATATTCAGGTCTTACACATATATATTCAGTTCTTACACATATATATTCAGTTCTTACACATGTATATTCCGTTCTTACGCATATATATTCAGTACTTACACATATATATTCAGTTCTTACACATATATATTCAGTTCTTACACATATATATTCAGTTCTTACACATGTATATTCAGTTTTACACATATATATTCAGTTCTTACACATATATATTCAGTTTTTACACATATATATTCAGTTCTTACGCATATATATTCCGTTCTTACGCATATATATTCCATTCTTACGCATATATGTTCAGTTCTTACACATATATATTCCGTTCTTACGCATATATATTCCGTTCTTACGCATATATATTCAGTTCTTACGCATATATATTCAGTTCTTAAGCATATATATTCCGTTCTTACGCATATATATTCCGATCTTACGCATATATATTCAGTTCTTACACATATATATTCAGTTCTTACATATATATATTCAGTTCTTACACGTATATATTCCGTTCTTACGCATATATATTTAGTTCTTACACATATATATTCAGTTCTTACATATATATATTCATTTCTTACACATATATATTCAGTTCTTACAGATATATATTCAGTTATTACGCATATATATTCCGTTCTTACCCATATATATTCCGTTCATTCACATGTATTCAGTTCTTACGGATATATTCAGTTCTTACGCATATATTTACCGTTCTTACGCATATATATTCCGTTCTTACACATATATATTTAGTTCTTGCACATATATATTCCGTTCTTACGCATATATATTCAGTTCTTAGGCATATATATTCCGTTCTTACGCATATATATTCAGTTCTTACACATATATATTCAGTTTTCCGTTCTTACGCATATATATTCCGATCTTACGCATATATATTCAGTTTTTACACATATATATTCAGTCCTTACACATATATATTCAGTTATTAAACATATATATTCAGTTCTTACGCATATATATTCAGTTCTTACATAAATATTCAGTTCTTACACCATATATATTCAGTTCTTACACATAAATATTCAGTTCTTACGCATATATATTCCGTTCTTACGCACATATATTCCGTTCTTACGCATATATATTCAGTTCTTACACATATATATTCAGTTCTTACGCATATATATTCCGTTCTTACGCATATATATTCAGTTCTTACGCATATATATTCAGTTCTTAAGCATATATATTCAGTTCTTACGCATATATATTCAGTTCTTACGCATATATATTCAGTTCTTACACATATATATTCCGTTCTTACGCATATAAATTCAGTTCTTACACATAATTATATTCTGTTCTTACGCATATATATTCAGTTCTTACACATATATATTCCGTTCTTACGCAAATATATTCAGTTCTTACAGATATATATTCCGTTCTTACGAATATATATTCCGTTCTTACGCATATATTCAGTTCTATAGGTTATTGCATTTGTATGGCTAAATATTACTTGGAACGAGTTGTTTTGGCAAAGGACGACGAGCTTGCGAGTCGTCCTGCGCCAAAACAACGAGTTCCAAGTAATATTTAGCCATACAAATTCAATAACCTTTTTATTGTATACTTTCATATTGTTTTTGATCAATGTTAATTGTATGACTATTACTTTTCATTGCATTTGTGTTATTTTTATAGCTTTTGATGGAATTCCTATCTTGCCATTCAGTTTCATTTTGTGTGGATGATTATTTTGCGCGAAAATGACGTCGACGTCGGATGACGTCATTAAAAACAACAAGCGATTTTCTGAAGTTTGTTTACTATTCGATAACGCTAAAAACAGTGGGTGAGTGACCATTTGAATTATTTTATCAATTTTTGCCATAAAATGTTGAAAAAAAACTCGTATTTTTTTGTTGACACTATAGAAAGGATTCCATTATTTTTATTTGAAAGTAGTTCCTTATTTCTATTTCGCGGCTCTTAGCAAGCACGAGCAAAAGTTCCCGTGCAATATCAATGCGTGCAATATCGTAGAATATTGCACGCTTAGCTCAATGCAAACTAAACGGGACAATATGAAAGTATACAATAATTACGCATATATATTCAGTTCTTACACATATATATTCAGTTCTTACGCATATATATTCAGTTCTTACACATATATCTTCAGGTCTTACGCATATATATTCCGATCTTACGCATATATATTCCGTTCTTACGCATATATATTCCGTTCTTACGCATATATATTCCGTTCATACACATATATATTCAGTTCTTACACATATATATTCAGTTCTTACACATATATATTCAGTTCTTACGCATATATATTCAGTTCTTACGCATATATATTCAGTTCTTACACATGTATATTCAGTTCTTACGCATATATATTCAGTTCTTACGCATATATATTCCGTTCTTACGAATATATATTCCGTTATTACACATATAAATTCAGTTCTTACACATATATATTCCGTTCTTACGCATATATATTCAGTTCTTACACATATATTCAGTTCTTACACATATATATTCAGTTTTTACACATGTATGTTCCGTTCGTACGCATATATATTCAGTTATTACACATATATATTCAGTTCTTACACATATATATTCAGTTATTACACATGTATATTCCGGTCTTAGGCATATATATTCAGTACTTACACATATATATTAAGTTCTTACAAATATATATTTAGTTCTTACACATATATATTCCGTTCTTACGCATATATATTCCGATCTTACGCATATATATTCAGTTCTTACACATATATTCAGTTCTTACACATATATATTCAGTTCTTACACATATATATTCAGTTCCTACGCATATATATTCCGTTCTTACGCATATATATTCCGAACTTACGCATATATATTCAGTTCTTACACATACATATTCAGTTCTTACACATATATATTCAGTTCTTACACATATATATTCAGTTCTTACGCATATATATTCCATTCTTACGCATATATGTTCAGTTCTTACACATAGATATTCAGTTCTTACGCATATATATTCAGTTCTTACGCATATATATTCTGATCTTACGCATATATATTCAGTTCTTACACATATATATTCAGTTCATACACATATATATTCAGTTCTTACACATATATATTCAGTTCTTACACATATATATTTTGTTCTTACACATATATATTCATTTCTTACACATATAGATTACATTCTTACGCATATATATTCCGTCCTTACACATATATATTCAGTTCTTACACATATATATTCCGTTCTTACGCATATATATTCCGTTCTTACGCATATATATTCCGTTCTTACGCATAAATATTCCTTTCTTACGCATATATATTCAGTTCTTACGCATATATATTCCGTTCTTACGCATATATATTCAGTTCGTACAACTATATATTCAGTTCTTACGCATATATAATCCGTTCTTACGCATATATATTCCGTTCTTACGCATATATATTCCATTCTTACGCATATATGTTCAGTTCTTACACATAGATATTCAGTTCTTACGCATATATATTCCGTTCTTACGCATATATATTCTGATCTTACGCATATATATTCAGTTCTTACACATATATATTCAGTTCATACACATATATATTCAGTTCTTACACATATATATTCAGTTCTTACACATATATATTCAGTTCTTACACATATATATTCATTTCTTACACATATAGATTACATTCTTACGCATATATATTCCGTCCTTACACATATATATTCAGTTCTTACACATATATATTCCGTTCTTACGCATATATATTCCGTTCTTACGCATATATATTCCGTTCTTACGCATAAATATTCCTTTCTTACGCATATATATTCAGTTCTTACGCATATATATTCCGTTCTTACGCATATATATTCAGTTCGTACACCTATATATTCAGTTCTTACACATATATATTCCGTTCTTACGCATATATATTCAGTTCTTAAGCATATATATTCCGTTCTTACGCATATATATTCAGTTCTTACACATATATATTCAGTTCTTACGCATATATATTCCGTTCTTACGCATATATATTCAGTTCTTACGCATATATATTCAGTTCTTAAGAATATATATTCCGTTCTTACGCATATATATTCAGTTCTTACGCATATATTCAGTTCTTACACATATATATTCCATTCTTACGCATATATATTCAGTTCTTACGCATATATATTCCGATCTTACGCATATATATTCAGTTTTTACACATATATATTCAGTTCTTACACATATATATTCAGTTATTAAACATATATATTCAGTTCTTACGCATATATATTCAGTTCTTACATAAATAATCAGTTCTTACACCATATATATTCAGTTCTTACACATATATTTTCAGTTCTTACGCATATATATTCCGTTCTTACGCATATATAATCCGAACTTACGCATATATATTCAGTTCTTACACATACATATTCATTTCTTACACATATATATTCAGTTCTTACACATATATATTCAGTTCTTACACATATATATTCAGTTCTTACGCATATATATTCCGTTCTTACGCACATATATTCCGTTCTTACGCATATATATTCCATTCTTACGCATATATGTTCAGTTCTTACACATATATATTCAGTTCTTACGCATATATATTCAGTTCTTACGCATATATATTCAGTTCTTACACATGTATATTCAGTTCTTACGCATATATATTCAGTTCTTACGCATATATATTCCGTTCTTACGAATATATGTTCCGTTCTTACAAATATATATTTAGTTCTTGCACATATAAATTCAGTTCTTACACATATATTTCCGTTCTTACGCATATATATTCAGTTCTTACACATATATTCAGTTCTTACACATATATATTCAGTTCTTACACATGTATATTCCGTTCTTACGCATATATATTCAGTTCTTACACATATATATTCAGTTCTTACACATATATATTCAGTTCTTACACATGTATATTCCGTTCTTACGCATATATTTTTAGTACTTACACATATATATTCAGTTCTTACAAATATATATTCAGTTCTTACGCATATATATTCCGTTCTTACGCATATATATTCCGATCTTACGCATGTATATTCAGTTCTTACACATATATTCAGTTCTTACACATATATATTCAGTTCTTACACATATATATTCAGTTCCTACGCATATATATTCCGTTCTTACGCATATATATTCCGAACTTACGCATATATATTCAGTTCTTACACATACATATTCAGTTCTTACACATATATATTCAGTTCTTACACATATATATTCAGTTCTTACACATATATATTCAGTTCTTACGCATATATATTCCGTTCTTAAGCATATATATTCCGTTCTTAAGCATATATATTTCATTCTTACGCATATATGTTCAGTTCTTACACATAGATATTCAGTTCCTACGCATATATATTCCGTTTTTACGCATATATATTCTGATCTTACGCATATATATTCAGTTCTTACACATATATATTCAGTTCATACACATATATATTCAGTTCTTACACATATATATTTAGTTCTTTAACATATATATTCAGTTCTTACACATATATATTCATTTATTACACATATAGATTACATTCTTACGCATATATATTCCGTCCTTACACATATATATTCAGTTCTTACACATATATATTCCGTTCTTACGCATATATATTCCGTTCTTACGCATATATATTCCGTTCTTACGCATATATATTCAGTTCTTACGCATATATATTCCGTTCTTACGCATATATATTCAGTTCGTACGCCTATATATTCAGTTCTTACACATATATATTCCATTCTTACGCATATATATTCAGTTCTTAAGCATATATATTCCGTTCTTACGCATATTTATTCTGTTCTTACGCATATATATTCAGTTCTTACGCATATATTCAGTTCTTAAGCATATATATTCCGTTCTTACGCATATATATTCAGTTCTTACGCATATATTCAGTTCTTACACATATATATTCCATTCTTACGCATATATATTCAAGTTCTTACGCATATATATTCAGTTCTTACAGATATATATTCAGTTCTTACAGATATATATTCCGTTCTTACGCATATATATTCCGTTCGTACGCATATAATTTCAGTTGTTACACATATATATTCAGTTCTTACACATATATATTCAGTTCTAACACATATATATTCTGTTCTTACACATATATATTCAGTTCTTACAGATATATATTCCGTTCTTACACATATATATTCAGTTCTTACACATATATATTCCATTCTTACGCATATATATTCCGTTCTTACGCATATATATTCTGTTCTTACGCATATATTCAGTTCTTACACATATATATTCCATTCTTACGCATATATATTCAGTTCTTACGCATATATATTCAGTTTTTACACATATATATTCAGTTCTTACACATATATATTCAGTTATTAAACATATATATTCAGTTCTTACGCATATATATTCAGTTCTTAAAAAAATATTCAGTTCTTACACCATATATATTCAGTTCTTACACATATATTTTCAGTTCTTACGCATATATATTCCGTTCTTACTCATATATATTCCGAATTTACGCATATATATTCAGTTCTTACACATACATATTCAGTTCTTACACATATATATTCAGTTCTTACACATATATATTCAGTTCTTACACATATATATTCAGTTCTTACGCATATATATTCCGTTCTTCTTACGCACATATATTCCGTTCTTACGCATATATATTCCATTCTTACGCATATATGTTCAGTTCTTACACATAGATATTCAGTTCTTACGCATATATATTTCGTTCTTACGCTTATATATTCTGATCTTACGCATATATATTCAGTTCTTACACATATATATTCAGTTCATACACATATATATTCAGTTCTTACACATATATATTCAGTTCTTACACATATAAATTACATTCTTACGCATATATATTCCGTCCTTACACATATATATTCAGTTCTTACACATATATATTCAGTTCTTACACATATATATTCAGTTCTTACGCATATATATTCCGTTCTTACGCATATATATTCAGTTCTTACGCATATATATTCAGTTCTTAAGCATATATATTCCGTTCTTACGCATATATATTCAGTTCTTACGCATATATATTCAGTTCTTACACATATATATTCAGTTCTTACGCATATATATTCAGTTCTTACGCATATATATTCCGATCTTACGCATATATATTCAGTTCTTACACATATATATTCAGTTCTTACACATATATATTCAGTTCTTACACATATATATTCCGTTCTTACGCATATATATTCAGTTCTTACGCATATATTCAGTTATTACGCATATATATTCAGTTCTTACACCATATATATTCAGTTCTTACACATATATATTCAGTACTTACACATATATATTCAGTTCTTACACATATATATTCAGTTCTTAAACATATATATTCAGTTCTTACACATATATATTCCGTTCTTACGCATATATATTCAGTTCTTACGCATATATTCAGTTATTACGCATATATATTCAGTTCTTACGCATATATATTCAGTTCTTACACATATATATTCCGTTCTTACGCATATATATTCCGTTCTTACGCATATATATTCCAATCTTACGCATTTATATTCAGTTCTTTCACATATATATTCAGTTCTTACAGATATATATTCCGTTCTTACAGATATATATTCCGTTCTTACGCATATATATTCCGTTCTTACGCATATATATTTCATTCTTACGCATATAATTTCAGTTGTTACACGTATATATTCAGTTCTTACACATATATATTCAGTTCTAACACATATATATTCTGTTCTTACACATATATATTCAGTTCTTACAGATATATATTCCGTTCTTACACATATATATTCAGTTCTTACACATATATATTCCATTCTTACGCATATATATTCCGTCCTTACACATATATATTCAGTTTTTACACATATATATTCAGTAATTACACATATATATTCAGTTATTAAACATATATATTCAGTTCTTACGCATATATATTCAGTTCTTACGCATATATATTCCGATCTTAAGCATATATATTCAGTTTTTACACATATATATTCAGTTCTTACACATATATATTCAGTTATTAAACATATATATTCAGTTCTTACGCATATATATTCAGTTCTTACATAAATATTCAGTTCTTACACCATATATATTCAGTTCTTACACATATATTTTCAGTTCTTACGCATATATATTCCGTTCTTACGCATATATATTCCGAACTTACGCATATATATTCAGTTCTTACACATATATATTCAGTTCTTACCCATATATATTCAGTTCTTACACATATATATTCAGTACTTACACATATATATTCAGTTCATACACATATATATTCAGTTCTTACACATATATATTCAGTTCTTACCCATATATATTCCGTTCTTACGCATATATATTCCGTTCTTACGCCTATATATTCCGTTCTTACACATATATATTCAGTTCTTACACATATATATTCAGTTTATACACATATATATTCAGTTCTTACGCATATATATTCCATTCTTACGCATATATATTCCGTTCTTAAGCATATATATTTCATTCTTACGCATATATGTTCAGTTCTTACACATAGATATTCAGTTCTTACGCATATATATTCCGTTTTTACGCATATATATTCTGATATTACGCATATATATTCAGTTCTTACACATATATATTCAGTTCATACACATATATATTCAGTTCTTACCCATATATATTTAGTTCTTACACATATATATTCAGTTCTTACACATATATTCCATTCTTACGCATATATATTCCGTTCTTACACATATATATTCAGTTCTTACACATATATATTCTGTTCTTACGCATATATATTCAGTTCTTACACATATATATTCAGTTCTTACACATATATATTCAGTTCTTACCCATATATATTCCGTTCTTACGCATATATATTCCGTTCTTACGCATATATATTCCGTTCTTACGCATATATATTCCTTTCTTAAGCATATATTCAGTTCTTACGCATATATTCAGTTCTTAGGCATATATATTCCTTTCTTACACATATATATTCAGTTCTTACACATATATATTCAGTTCTTACACATATATATTCAGTTCTTACCCATATATATTCCGTTCTTACACATATATATTCAGTTCATACACGTATATATTCAGTTCTTACACATATATATTCAGTTCTTACACATATATATTCAGTTCTTACACATATATATTCAGTTCTTACACATATATATTCAGTTCTTACAAATATATATTCAGTTATTACGCATATATAATCAGTTCTTACGCATATATTCAGTTCTTACGCATATATATTCAGTTCAATACACATATATATTCCGATCTTACGCATATATATTCAGTTCTTACACATATATATTCAGTTCTTACACATATATATTCAGTTCTTACACATATATATTCAGTTCTTACAAATATATATTCCGTTCTTACGCATATATATTCAGTTCTTACAGATATATATTCCGTTCTTACACATATATATTCAGTTCTTACACATATATATTGAGTTCTTACACATATATATTCAGTTCTTACGCATATATATTCAGTTCTTACGCATATATTTAGTTCTTACGCATATATATTCAGTTCTTACACATATATATTCAGTTCTTCTTACACATATATATTCAGTTCTTACACATATATATTCAGTTCTTACACATAAATATTCAGTTTTTACACATATATATTCCATTCTTACGCATATATATTCCGTTCTTACACATATATATTCAGTTCTTACACATAAATATTCTGTTCTTACGCATATATATTCAGTTCTTACACATATATATTCAGTTCTTACACATATATATTCAGTTCTTACAGATATATATTCAGTTCTTACACATATATATTCCATTCTTACGCATATATATTCCGTCCTTACACATATATATTCAGTTCTTACACATATATATTCCGTTCTTACGCAAATATATTCAGTTCTTACGCATATATTCAGTTATTACGCATATATATTCAGTTCTTACGCATATATATTCAGTTCTTACACATATATATTCCGTTCTTACGCATATATATTCCGTTCTTACGCATATATATTCCGATCTTACGCATATATATTCAGTTCTTACACATATATATTCAGTTCTAACACATATATATTCAGTTCTTACACATATATATTCAGTTCTTACAGATATATATTACATTCTTACGCATATATATTCCGCTCTTACGCATATATATTCCGTTCTTACGCATATATATTCCGTTCTTAAGCATATATTCAGTTCTTACACATATATTCAGTTCTTATGCATATATATTCCGTTCTTACGCATATATATTCAATTCTTACACATATATATTCAGTTCTTACAAATATATATTCAGTTCTTACACATATATTTTCAGTTCTTACACATATGTATTCAGTTCTTACGCATATATTTCAGTTATTACACATATATATTCAGTTCTTACACATATATATTCAGTTCTTACACATATATATTCAGTTCTTACACATGTATATTCCGTTCTTACGCATACTTTTTCAGCTCTTACACATATATATTCAGTTCTTACACATATATATTCAGTTCTTACCCATATAAATTC
>JAWPHD010018859.1:0-38100 GCA_037043455.1 Cyrtodaria siliqua
TAATAAAATTGCTGTTTTTAAAACTACTCAACCAATTTCAATAATCTACGACTCATTTTCTTAGTTAAGTTTTTTCCAATCCAATGATGTAATATATTGATAGCAACTTTCGGAAAAAGAAGGTTTTGAAAAAAATTACCAACTGACAATTATATATATATCTAAACAAATAAAAAAAATGTCTTTGATATTGAAAAAAAAAGTAGTGAAAAATAAAACTCTATATTTCACACGTATGAAATACCACTTTTATTCAGTTGCTAAAATCCACTATTTCACTGCTAAGCATAAATAAATGGTATCAGGATAAAGTAAAAACAATGAAGGAAGATATTGACACCAGTATGACATTGGCCCGTGACGCAATGAAAAAAGCCAATTACAATGAACAATTCTCAAGGAAAAACAATTTTAAAATTATGGGCGTGAGAGAAGAACCGCACGAACTGAAGAATTGTTGCAGACAAAAGTATTTGACATCTTAAGTAGCCAAAATATAACGTTGACACCACACAAAGTCATGGCTATACATCGAATTCCAGGCAAGGCGGGGCAGGCTAAACCAGTTTTCATGAAACTGATGAACAACAATGCCAAGGCAGTAGTCATGAGAAAACGCAAACCATTGAAGGAGGCAGGATACCGACTGGTGGACGATGTAACCAAGCTTAATACTGGACTTATCAGCAGACAGACGCTACACCAGGACATCGAGAGCGCGTGGTTCTTCAATGGGTTCGTGTTTGGGAAGACAAAGGCAGGCAGACGTCATAAGTTTGACATTTATGACAACAGTAACTCTGTAATCACAGAACCTATGGAATAAAACTGGTGTGTGTTCTCACCCGACATTTTTTTCTGCTATTTCTTTTTTTCCCCCTCTTCCTTTAGGTTGAGTTTACCAGGAAAGGAAAGATAAACTTGGATATAATCGTAAATAACCTATTGGAATACTGTGTATTTTTATACTGTTTTCGTTTTTTCTTGGACAATGCGATGTGGATTAATGTGGCATATATGTAGGACTATGGACAAATTGTGAAATAACTTTTAAGATACTTTTAGAGACATACATTTTACCGGTGAATCAGATTGACAATTGCCTTAAAACCATAAACTTGTGGCATCCTTTATATATATTTTTGTTCTCATATATTTTCATTGTGTGGACGGGACGGATAAATGGGTGAGTGATACTTCCTATTATCATATTTTTGGTTGTTGTGTTTTTTTTTTGCGTTTACATACATAGATATGGGTTCATTCGCTAAAAATATACCTTTAAAAAAGATAATTTATTTTGACATATTATGATATACGGAAAGACAAATTATATTCTATCAGTCTCTTTTTTTTCC
Organism: Cyrtodaria siliqua; assembly: GCA_037043455.1. NCBI lineage: Eukaryota > Metazoa > Mollusca > Bivalvia > Adapedonta > Hiatellidae > Cyrtodaria > Cyrtodaria siliqua. The sequence goes on from JAWPHD010018859.1 coordinate 1,359, forward strand.
GCATGGATTATACCCGTTTTTGTTCCATCTATTTTGTCTTAAACAATTTAGAACCAGTATTAAAAAGCCCTTTTTATAGTAAGATTGTAAAGGATTTTTTTTTTTGACAAATTTCAGTTGTTGTTTCTTATAAAAACCTGTGATTCACTTATTTTTATTTATTTTTTACAAACAATCACTTGTTCCCCCCCCCCCCCCCCCCCCCCCCCCCCCCCCCCTACCCTACGCATTCTGTTAACTGGCCAGTTCAGGATATGTTCTTATTGATATGGCAGTCATGGTTATCTCCCTTTCCACTTATGTATTATGAATGATATAAAAAATATTATCGCTATTAAAAATTGCCGTGGCTTAAATGGTAATCAAAAACGAGTTGATGTTTTTAAGTTTTTAAAAGAGAAACAATACCATATATACTGCCTACAGGATACTCATTTTACAGAAGATCAACAGAAGTTTATATATTCACAATGGAATAATAGCAATTGTTATTTTAGTTTTGCCAAATCAAATTCCAGAGGAGTAGCAATTTTATTTAGTAAAAATGTAGAATATAAAGTGCATAATGAACTAAAAGATGAAGACGGTAATTTTTTAGCTCTAGATATAACACTCGAATCAAAACGTTTTACACTAGTTTCATTATATGGACCAAATAAGGACAAACCTGATTTTTATGAAAATATTTTTAAAATAGTTGAACATATTGGGAACGATACTTATCTGATATGTGGAGACTGTAATCTTGTTCAGAACCCCCAGTTGGACTATTACAATTACAAAACAATTAATAATAAAAAGGCTAGAGATACTATTTTACAAATTATGAATGAAAAACAGCTTTATGACCCATATAGAGAAAATAACCCACATATAAAGAGATTCACATGGCGACGTACAAAACCCTTGCAACAAGCTCGACTAGATTTTTTTCTTGTCACGGAAGTTCTATTACCTCATATTCGAAAAACTGAAATGGAAACAAGCTATAAATCCGATCATTCAATTGTGGGTCTTAGCCTTAATCTTAACAATATAGAGCATGGTAAAGGACTATGGAAATTTAACAACTCATTACTTACTGACATTGATTATTTAAATATGATAAACGCAAAAATTCAGGAAACAAAAAAACAATATTCTGTACTTGTCTATAACAATGATAACCTAAGTAGTGTTCCTAATAATGAAATTCAATTTGAAATAAATGATCAACTTTTTTTAGAGACTCTTCTTATGGAAATAAGGGGACAAACAATATCATATAGTAGTTACAAGAAAAAAACAAGAGACAAAAGAGAAATAGTAGTAATGTATAACATAAATAATTTGGAAAATTCACTAAGTGATCAGAATATAGAAGAATTAAATAATTTAAAGACAGAGTTAAATAATATAAGGAAAGAGAAGTTCAAAGGAAATATGTTAAGAGCTAGGGCAAAATGGGTGGAAGATGGGGAAAAACCTACACATTTCTTCTGCAGTTTAGAAAAAAACAAAACTTTTTAAATAAAACTGTGTCCAATATTGAAAAGGAAAATGGCGAAAAAATATATAAACAAGATGAAATTGTAATAGAAACACAAAAATATTATCAAAAATTATACTTAAACAATGATAATAATCTCGAGGATATCAACTTGATAGAGGAACTAAATACAGTAAACACTCCAAAATTATCCTGTGTAGAATCTGAAAATTTAGAAGGTAAAATCACATTTACAGAGGCATCAGAAACATTAAGAAATATGGTAAATGACCGTAGTCCTGGAAGTGATGGATATTCGGCATTTTTTTTTAAAGTCTTCTGGAAAAAAATAGGACATTTTGTTGTAAGATCAATAAATTGTGGCTTTGATAGTGGCCTAATGTCAATAACACAAAGACAAGGCATTATAACCTGCATCCCTAAAGAAAATAAGCCTCGACAGTTCCTAAAAAATTGGCGCCCTATTACTTTATTAAATACTGTATATAAAATAGCATCAGGCTCTATAGCAAACCGATTTAAATCAGTACTAAGTAAATTAATTGATAATGAGCAAACTAGATTTATAAAAGGGAGATACATGGGAGAAAATACAAGATTACTTTATGATATAATGCAATTGGTAGAAGAAAAAAATATACCAGGACTCATCCTTCTGGTAGTTGTGGAAAAAGCCTTCGACACCTTATCTTGGAACTTTATCTCAAAGGCTTTACAATTTTTCAAATTTGGTCCATCAATACAAAATTGGATAAAAACTTTTTATAACGACGCACAATCTATGGTACACTAAAATGGTTTTTTATCTTCAACCCTCAATATTGACCGCGGTTGAGGTCAAGGCGATCCCTTATCACCTTATATTTTTATCCTCTGTACACAAATATTGACAATAAAGTTAAAAAATAATATAAAAATAAGAGGTATAAAAATAAATAGGAAATACAGAGTACAAACTGTCTCAATTTGCTGATGATACTTCGATACTACTGGACGGATCCGATACATCGTTAAACCAAACATTAATTGAATTAGAGCAATTTACCAAATATTCTGGGCTGAAAGTTAATTTTGAAAAAAATGAAGTTATTTGGATAGGTTCAATGAAATATAGTACAAAGTCGATAAAAACAAAATGGAAACTTTCATGGGGTACAACTTCTTTTAAATTATTAGGTTTAAACGTCCATGTTGACCTTGAAAAAATGATGTATTTGAATTATAAGCAAAAGGTTGAAAAGCTAAAGAAATCGATAATACACTGGAAAAAACGTCAATTAACACCGCTGGGGAGAATTACTGTTATTAAAACATTGTTAATACCAGCTTTTAACCACCTTTTCATTTCCCTTCCTAACCCACATATTAATACTGTAAAAAAGATTAACAATATCCTATATGATATCCTGTGGCAAGGAATGCAAAAATTAAAATTACAGTTATTGTCAAACAGTACTCAGATGGAGGATTAAATATGGTAAATCTTCAATCCTTTATAACAGGACTTAAAATAACATGGATTAGAAGAATGATAATAAGTGATGGTACTTGGCAAAACCTATGTGACTGCTATTTTGATAAAATTAAACTGTATATATGTGGGAAACATTATCCAGAAAAATAGCATCATCAATTAAAAATAACTTTTGGAAAGATGTTTTAAAGTCATATGTTGAAATGATAAATAAATGTAACATAAACTCATTTGAAGATTTTCTTAAAATGCCGCTTTTCTATAACCACAACATTTTGTTCCGCAAGCATAGTGTTTTTATGGCATCCTGGTTTAGCAAGGGAATACGGTAGGTTAACGATATAGTGAATGATAATGGAAAGTTGCTTTCAATTGATGATTTTAAAGAAAAAATCAATATTAAAGTAAATTTCTTACATCACCAAGGTATGTGTATTGCAATTAAAAATTATCAGAATAAAAATGTCAACATGGAAGTGAAAACAACAAAATGTATTGCCCCCTTTACACCAATATATTTAAGTAACATTACAAAACATTGCAAAGGAGCAAGTCATTTTTACAAAATCTTAAATTATAACTCAGACAAACCATCCAGCCAGAAAAAATGGAATGACATTTATAATATGAATGAACATGAATGGGAAATTGTCTACAGTTTGAAACGACAAAAGACACATATCTACAATGGCTTCAAACCATAACACTGCATAGAATCTTGGCAACAAATTCTTACCTAACATAAATAAAGATAAAAAACAATGCTCTATGCACCTTCTGTAACAGAGAAACTGAAACCATTGTACATATTTTCTGGGAATGTCAAGAAACACAAAATATAATCTTTGAAATCAACAAATTACTAAGAATAAAATATGTACGTATAGACTTGAATGAAACAACTTTGATTTTTGGTGTCAAAAACTTTCAGTCCTGTGAAAAAACCGTCTTAATACTGGAATTAAAGCGATATATATACAGAAGCAGATGTCTAGGAAAATAAATATCATTTGATAACTTACAGAAAAGATTAACATTTATGTATGAAATTAATCAAAAAATAGCTCTTAAGAACAATGAACTGAACATGTTTGAGGAACACTGGTCAATGGTCAAACATTTTTGTATTATTTAAAATACAGAGAGGATAATGCAAATTATGGAGATTTTTACTTGAGAACTGTCCATACTTCAAAAAATTGTTAACCTCATATTTTTACCTGGTCAAACTTTACACATGCGTGCACCCTCCCCCCCACCCCTTTTTTTTTCTCTCATCATATGGGAAGCTATCATGTGGAAGTATACATTTTTTAAATATAAAGTAAACTAGATAAGGTAGATTTCAACATATTATAAGACAGTAACCTGTTGTTTTGTTTACCTATTGAATGAAAGTATTTGTCTGGAATGAGTGTGTTGAAAAATAGGTATATATTTATATTTGTAAAGTATGCGGTGGGATTGTTCCTCAACCAACAACACACTCATTAACGGGGAAAATAAATGGGCTTACCATTATTGGTAGCTGAAAAAAAAAAAAAAAAAAAAAAAAAAAAATGTATTCTATCAAAACTTAAATGTCCTTGTCTTTTACACACATAAAATGTTCATTTCTGTTGTTTACTTTACACTGAAACATAAGGTCAATTCCTTAATAATATTCATTAATAAATAATTATAATTTAAGGAATACATGGTTTACATCTAACTATAACAGTTTCCACAGAATATGGACATATTGATTCATACTGCCAGTCTTTAACTTCTAACGACATTTTTAGGCTCTTGATAGTTCAGCAAAATATATTTTTGACGTTAACGTTAACTAGCATACTCGTCGTCATCGTCGTAACCCACGTTTACGTTATCACTCCATTCTTCGTGATGAAACGCGAGTTGCGACGATGACTCGGCATTCAACAGACTGAAATGCTACAATAAAAAAGACATTTGTTCCTTTAAAACAAGTGCGCAGACATACCACGTATGCTATTTGCTCTTTTTTTTAAAAACGCATGGCATTTTCCCCATAGTTTACAAAATTGTGAAAGCAATCGTCATATATGCTGTGTTTTTCATAGATACCGTTAGTTTTTATTAAAATTGCGACACAATGTAAATGTATCATGAAATATAAATCAAACAAATAAAAACCGAAAATCATTACTGCGATGCTAATGCTAATGTTATTTACGTATATAGTACGCGTTTCGCAAATGTAGTGCTTAACGGCTCATCCACGTCATCCACGCAGTACTGGTTAGGTAGAGCCGCTCCAGAAACAGAGTACGTTATATGCATCCGAGAATTCTAATTAACGGATAGTCACATTCTTACCGTTCTTTAACGTGTTCAAGAAGGTTATACTCCAATAAACGGAACAGTCCGGTTTACGTCCCTATCTGACGAACGAGGCTGGGGACGTGTGCTGGGGACGTGTGTTTCTTAAAGACAATCAAACGAAACTTGTTTCGTATGTGAAGCTTGCACAAGGGACAGCCAACTATTTACCCATATAACATATCAGATATGTATTGAAGTATCAACAATTCATTTTCCTTATCAGTTGGCATTCCTTATCAATTGACATTCCTTATCAATTGACTCTATAAAATGCCATGTTCAATTTTGAATTTTCATTACCAAAATCATAAAATAGGAGCCTTCACCTTAAGCATCAGGATGACTCTCTTAACTTTCAAAATCAGGACGGTAGGCGGGTTCTTTTATAATCTTGAACATTTATTTATTTTAATTGCATGCATTAAACAAATGTTTTAACATTATTTTGGTCGACATGAAAACTACCAGAAAAATAACTTCATACTTTAAAAAGTGACTTCAAAGCCACATTAATAATGTCAAAGTTATCTGCGGTATTTACAATACTTAATTTTGATTTAAACATATTTTATTGCCAATATTTTGCATACAGAGCAAATATAAACATATATACGATAGAAATATAATAATGACCAATGGGTTGGGTAAAAAGTTCTACCAACATTAGATTAAACCATTCCCAGTTAACATTTTGAAATTGCGAATGTATATGGCTGAGAGTAATAAAATACACTACTTAGCAATCAAAACTGGCAATAATATAAAGATATTAAATTTATGTTTAACGTATCATATACAGCTATTAAATTGTGTTATCTTATATGAACTGAACACTTACAAAGCTATCATGGTAAATTTTCATTTTCACCTAACAAAAACACGGGGTAAAAGGGTCATGGCTTTTGACCTCGATTTTCTCTCGTCACATGCAAATTCAGAGCTGAACACGGGTACCATGAAAAAGACGAGGATGTAACCTTTTCAATGATACCAAACACTTTGTTCCTCGCAAAATGTTGAACTCGAGCCTTAACTAGAGCAGATAGCCTAAAGTGACCTCTAGACAGGATTGTTTGTTAGAGATTATAACCTTGCGGGGATATCGTTATTTACACTGTCACGTTTATTGGGATGACAATAGGGTAAGAATGAGGTTTGGTGCACCTAGTTCAAACCACCAGCGGCTTGTTTGCCACTGACCGTTCCAAGGCGGTAGCCCTATTGTCAACCAGTTTGTGTTTGTGATGTCTTATCTTGCCTTTTATTCATCAAGTCGTTCTTTGTTTCTGTGTGTGTTTGTGGTTGACTGTCGTCATTGAATGCTGCTTTTCCTGTTTGATTGTTATATCTAATTCATGAGTAGTAGAATCCCCAATTTAAAAAGCAAAAAGGAAGATGTTATATTCACACTTCAGGATTTATTTCTATTATTCAATTATGCACAGATTTCCTAATTTAAGATAATTGGTATATTATTCAATAAATTTAAAACAGAGAAAAAATGAAAACTAGTATTTTGCGCACCGCGTGTTGTTTGCAATTGTTCATGAAATACTAAAATTGTAAGTCGTCTTGAAAACTTGAGTTTGTAACCATGTGTTACAATTCTAATCATGATTTATGTGCTTATATTTATACATGAATGATTTTTGTATTTTTAAACTTTAAACCTAATGGTTATTTTACGGTCACCACTTGTTCTAAAATGTATCCAATCCACAGTCGCAGGTTTAAATATTCTCCCTCGTGTACATAGAGTTTGTTATTTACAGTCAAAAAATATATCTAATCCACTGTTGCAGGTTTATATTTTGTACCTATTGATTATTTACAGTCACCATATGTTTTATACTAGTTTAAGCAAATCGGTGACCCTGAATGAGAATAACTCATTCTCTACAAAATGTCGCGACATTTTGAAGACCAAATGTTAATAGAATGCCTTTTTCCAATTAAATTAATAAATAATGTTTTCCCATTTTCATACGTTCTGTTTTGATTTGAAGCACCGATTATAAAATATACATTGTGCAGTATTAAACTGACGGAACAGCTTTAATAAAGTAAAAACGTTTGTTGTTGTTGTTGATATTTTTGAGATGAAACCATTATTTACAAACTAGAATTCCGCGGAATTAAATGTATCGCCTGAAGCTTCTACTTTCATTAACAGCGTTACTAACAGCGACCTTGACTTTGACCCAAATGACCTCAAATGCAATCATTAGCTTCATTTCGATATAAGTTTTCTTCCAATATCTCATTCCTAACTATAGTTACTGTCCGGCAACCATTTTTCTGTTTTTAGTAACATCGACCTTGACCCTGACCCGTGTGACCTCAGATGCAATCCCAAGCTTTCTTTCCATACAAGCTACCCACATAACAAGTTGTGATGCAATATTTTATTCCGAACTGACGTTTTTGTTCGGGAACCATTTTTCTTATTTTAGTAACAGCGACCTTTACCTTAACCCCAGTGATCTCAAATGCAATACAAAACTTACCTTGACCTTAGTGACCTCAAATGCAATACACATCAAGCTTCCTTTCCATATAAGCTACCTACACAGCACGTTTAATTCTATATATCATTCCAAACTACTAAAGTTATTGGCTAGAAACCATGTTTCTATTTTAGTAACAGCCACATTGACCTTGGCACCAGTGACCTCAAATGCAATACCAGACTTCCCTATATATGCTACCTACACAACACGTTTTATTCCAGCATCTCATTCCTAACTAAAGTTATTATCGGGAAACCAATTTTCTATTGTTCATAACAGTGACCTTGACTTTGACCCCAGAAACCTCAAATGCAATAGCAAGTTTCCTTTCCATATAAGCTACTTACACATCAAGTTTTGTTCCAATATCTCATTCCTATTGTCTGGAAACCATATTTATATTTTTAACATCGACCTTGACCCATTTGGCCTCAAATGCAATACCAATTCCTTTTTATATCAGCAAGTTTCGTTCCAATATCTGATTCCTTACTGAAGTTATTGTCCGGAAACGAAAAGTGGGACTACCAATGGACGACAGACGAAGCCGCAAAACGACGGACACAGAGTAAAACCTAAATGTACGCCATGCTTTGCAGGCGACACAAAAATACATATCTAATCGGTTTGATCTGTACATACTTGGTTCTACATGTCCTATAGATGCACGATGTTATGGAAGATACACCTAAATCCATTCCTATAGGCGTCACGTATAGGAGTTTCACAAATAAAGACAGTTTATGCACTGAACTTGAATAAACTGCCCCAACTGTCAGTGAGGTTGAACCACGGACTTATCATGAAACACGATTAACAGAGATGTGCGCAACGCGCACTCGGTTTATTCCTAAAATTCAAAAAGTGAGAACGTGCAGGACGATTTTCTTTCAAATGCTGTTAAATAACTGATGAATTGATGGAGAATCATTTTAGACAGAGACTAAAAACATCTCTGTTTTAGTCCAGAACATTATGTATTGAACACTTCCGTAGGGATTTAATAAAGAAAATGTTATTTCCTATTTCTTCCCAGGTTAACTGTAATGTATACTTCATGCGTGTGACTATAAAGGTCACTGGTCCAGAATTTTCTTTTATTTTGGAGTTTGACCTTTATATGTCCACGGTTTCGATGTGTTTCAAATCCCAAACACCAGGTTTTGATCAAACACAATATAAACCCGCTGGAAATATTTTATTTCTTATCTGACATGGAGATTAACGCATTTGGTCGAGAGGTTGCACAAAATAATAACAAATTCTCACAACTTACATGTTATGCCTATCTCTCAACATCAAACGAAAAGAATATATGTAAAGCTTCATCCTATTAAAATGTGTTGTTGGAACGTAGCGTCGCTAAAAATAACGCATTTCATTGCGTTGTTGGGTGTTGTTTTGCATTTCGTTTTAAAAAATGACGTCTTGAGGTTAACTTGTTTTTTTGGCGTTTAAAATGACGTCTTAACAGTTGAAGTACATGACGTCAGAGGTTTATATAGAGACTATTATGTCAGTGCCTTTTACTATCAAGTTTATTAGGCGAGGCTTATAAAACGAAGAATGGCGAGGCTCGAGCCATTTTTCGTTTTCGTGCCGAGCCTAATAAACTTGGTTATAAAAGGCACTGACATAATATTCTATTTGTCATGTAGATTATCCACATTTTCTGTATGATTTACTATTATTACCTATTTCTAAAAATGTCACGTTTATCGAGGACGCCGCCATGTTGTTTTTGTTTGTTTTATGATGTCAGGCAACGTTACGTGCATGACGTCAGATAACGTTACGTACAATAAACACCGAGGGATTCCGCATTGATTTGCTCTATTGGTCAGTGCTTAATAAAGCAACATTTATTAGGTCACCCCTTTATTAGGCAGAAAAGTGCATATCTGCATGATACATAGCTTTTTTCAGACCACCCCAATAACCAATCAACACTGCGTATTTTAATAAACCATGGTAGCAAGGAATTTCGAATCCCGCTTAATAACCAGTCAGCATGGTTATTTTAAACATAGATCTACATACACCTGTATATCCATGTTTTAATAAACTATGTGAAATATAACTTTATATTTACGTATGTATACACTACATAGATACGTCAATGGATGTATGAATATTTTTTAGAGAAAAATCAAAATCATTGTATCGATGGTTTAAAGGGACTGGAGGCGATCTGGAAGAATACTGGGTGCCGCTAGTTAAATCATCATAATGCGTTTCAGTTGCATATTTAATGTACATATGCACTAAACCCTTTAAAGAATCGATCTAAATATTGTTAATGAAATAGTTTGGTCGGGAAAACTCGACGACTGTTCTAGATATTTTGATGCATAAATAAATAATATTTATTCATAATATGATACATTAATGCTATACAAAGACCTAATAACAAATGGATTGGACACTACGAAAATTATCTAAATTTCACGTGGCACAGTGCGAAAATTTCACAAAATATTTCCCAACTTTAAACACACATATCTTAAAGAGTTTTATAGATACAAGTTTCATTCATGCCAAATCCCATCTCAAATTTTCTTTCCAGTGACAGTATTTTGCTCTCTCTTACATTTAGAGCAAGAAAGGAGTTTGACAGAAACTTTGATTATTTCAAAACCTTGATTTTTAAGAGAAAAGTGAAAAATGATGACATTTTTAACTTTAAACATTTTTTTCATACAATTTCTTTTTTTGAAAATAAACTTGAATTATTATAATCCCATTTTGCCATTCACTGTGAATCTTTTATCATCAAAATCAGCGAATAATTGAGAGAGAAGATAGAAGGAAAAGTTAAGGTACCGCGTGATATTTTGGTACTTCATTGGTTAAGATAGGATGTTTCCTATCAGTTTATTATTATTAAAGATGGGTTTAGCACAATACAAGGCAATGTTTACAGTTTATGTTTATTGGAATATATTGGCCACGGCTTCAACAAAATAAAATATAACACATATTCATGTACTTTATGAACCCTGGGTACAGCAGTTCACAAAGACAAATGTACCTAATATAGAAGATAAAATGTGTAGTTAATTAAACATATGTATGTACTTTATGAACCCTGGGTACAGCAGTTCACAAAGACAAATGTACCTAATTGAAAGCTCTTGCATTGAAAATGTCAAAATTCTTATTAACTACACAATAAGTAATTGCTGTGACCGCGAAAAACTGCCGCCACCGTGTGGAGATCCCGAACGTGGACTGCTGTAAACTCTGTTGAAGCCGCGAAAGAAGAACCCGACTGAAACCGATGAAATCCCATGCTCTGAAAATAAAAACATAAAAAACCGAAAACACGGTTTTCAATAACAGGAGAGGGTGGGTGGGTTTATGTTGCGAATACAGATAAAATAAATGTTTTGTACCGAATGAATTACTGAACCTTTGTTCAATCCAACTTTGTAGACAAAAGGAATTTGATAATTAAAGTTGCCGGTGTCTATGTATAAAATGCACCGGAAGAATTTATACACTAAATTTATTTTATATTCCACTTGAATAAAAGTAATTTGTCCTTCAACGCACAAATTCCATTATTAAAGATGGGTTTAGCACAATACAAGGCAATGTTTACAGTTTATGTTTATTGGAATATATTGGCCACGGCTTCAACAAAATAAAATATAAAACATATTCATGTACTTTATGAACCCTGGGTACAGCAGTTCACAAAGACAAATGTACCTAATATAGAAGATAAATTGTGTAGTTAATTAAACATATGTATGTACTTTATGAACCCTGGGTACAGCAGTTCACAAAGACAAATGTACCTAATTGAAAGCTCTTGCATTGAAAATGTCAAAATTCTTATTAACTACACAATAAGTAATTGCTGTGACCGCGAAAAACTGCCACATGTCATGCAGTCCTGCGTGACACCGCCACACATGGGGGAAGCGGGACACAGCTTAGAGACTAGACTAAATGCAACATGGTTTAAATATATACGACAAAGCTGAGTGGCCAACAAAAACTATTTAAAATAAAAATCTCAAATAGAGGAAATGGCTGACGCAAATGTCTCGCCAAAAATAAAATTGCCTCAAATAGAGGAAATGGCTGACGCAAATGTCTCGCCAAAATAACAAACGCCTCAAATAGAGAGCGCAAAGAGAAAAAAGCCTCAAATAGAGACTGCCTCAAATAGAGGCAACACACTCCTCAAGTAGAGGAAATAGCTGAAGCAAATGTCTCGACAATATAAAACAAAAACGTCTCGAAATTGAGAACGTTCAAAATAAAATTCTTCAATAGAGACTGCAACAGTATTAGCAAACTCCCGACATGTACACACTAACAGTCACATTGCCAGAGGGGTAAACATTGTTATTCATTATTTAAAAGTGAAAGAAAATAATGCAGCCCGAGACGTAGGTTTTGCAAGAATACTTTATTGCCTTGGTCGGACAAATGAACTTTGCCCGAATACAAATGCAAATTTGACTCGGCTATTTCCGGGTATTTTATATACCCGCCCCCCAATTTAATCACTTCTGTAGCCGCCTTACTATTAACCCTAACTCTCACACGTTCTAAAGCTGAATGAGATAACTCATCCCGCCAAACTAAACGCGGAAGAATTTGTGACCACACAATAAAAACTCCAGGTATTATAAGGTCTTTGATATTGTTTAAGGTTTTAACCATTTGGTGCCTTAATTCTGCAGCTGGTACTTGACCTATATCATTACCGCCACAGTGCAACACTAGTACATTAGGAGGGTCTTCAATAGTCAACAGCAGTTGGAGCCTCTTCTCGACCTGGCGCCATCTCAAACCACCTTTCCCCTGCCACCAAACACTCGCATGGGGCTCGTCTAATCCCAGGCCGACTCATTCCGATGGTTATTGTCTGGCATATGTAAACGCCCCCGTAATAATGGACGAGCCCACAATCCACACTCGAGATCTTGTATCTGGAATACTTAAGACTCGATTCAACTAGGGGAACAATAGTTGAGCTGTTCGGTCGGAACTCGGATATATGTTTTGTAAGCCTTAGAGTCCCATCGCCCAAGCTCTCTGATCATGTCATCCGACATTCCCAGACGCGACGCATTGGAAGCTGCGCCAATACGTAGAGAATGAGACTTATAATTATTGGCATCAATTCCTAAAGCGATCAACGCTTTTTTTAACACCGCGCTAAATTGATACCGTGTGACTTGACCACCCCCAAAATGAATAAATAGCTGACCGATACATTTGGGGCGAACCTCTAAATACGATTTAAGACGAGTGACAGGACATATTGTAGAGTTAATAGCTGGAAGTGAAATAATAGTGCCCACACCCCTCTGATCTGTTTTTGAGTGTGCCAAATGTATTTCGAGTAGAGTGTTTTTTTGAGAAAAGTGTATGCTGTCGAAAGTCAGTGCATGAATTGAATGGCTCTTATTATCCGACACTAATTCTCCTGCTCGAAGAAACCCGAAATATGCCAGTGCAAAGGCAGCTGCGAACATAGAAGCTTCATAATTTAAACTGCAAATAGCCGGTAAGATTTTTAAAATCTTGACCAACATATCTGGAGTAACGGGGAGTCTGGGATCGACCCTTTTATCAAGACGATTCATGCCAACTAACATTTTTTTAATTACGAAATTATTTGTTACATCTGATAAATGCAAAAGTTTGCATTTGAAACTAATGCCAGACAAATATGAACGAGCTGTTGCGGGTGCGCACCCTTTAAGAGACAGATGAGCAATGAAATCGACTACTTGCTGTATGCTTGGAGGCCAGGCCAATTGCATATTATAATTAACCCGAAAAGTGTCAAATGATTTAATGCCTGTATTGTAAGATTCCCGCGTGTTGAAGGCCAACGATGCCTCTAAAAGCCTGTCTGCTCGAGACTGGATATCAAAGCTAGGAAAGATGCAGGAACTGGACATGGGTGTTGTTCTGCCCTGGGAGCCAGCTGCTGAAAACGAACCCATTGTTTACGAGATAAGGCATCAACTATACAATTGTTTTTACCTTCAATATGAACTGCATGAAACTGTATGTTAAACAACATAGTTTGCAAAACAAGGGGACGAACAAGGTGCATCACTCTAACAGATCTGGACGTTTTTCTGTTTAGAATAGAGACCAGCGCCAGATTGTCCGTATGCAGGACAATCTTTTTACCCTGGAACATATTGCCCCATATTTGAAAAGCCAAAACTATGGGTACCAACTCGAGAAAAGTTATATCCGCTATCAGTTCTGTGTCGCGCCAACTATTTGGCCACTGGAAAAAAGTCCAATGTGGTTCGAAATATGCAGCACACCCTAAATTAGCATTGCCTGCAGTCAGTAAAAAGATGCAAGTCGAAATTGCTGGTCCAAACTGAATCCGGGAAATAACAGTAGCCATTAAAGCAATCAAGGAATATTAACCACATTTTTACATCGTCTTTCATTGGTTTGGACACTCTAATGAAGTGATGTGGTTGAGCTGCACCCGACATAGCGTCATAAAAACGCCTACAAAATGCACGAGCCGCTGGTATTGCACGTGAGCAAAAATTCAGCGAGCCAGCAAGAGACAGCAGAGACGTGAGAGTGACCTTCTTCTTCCCCAAAATAAATGTTAATAAGCTCCTTAACTCGATCAATTTGTCATTGGGAATTCGCACTATCATTTTCTCAGAATCAATTTCAAGGCCTAAAAATATTAAAATATGAGTAGGCCCCACTGTTTTGTCATCCGCAATAGGAACGCCAATTTCCATGCACAAATTACTAAAACTAGCCATAAGCAAGGCACAGTCTGAGTATTCTTTCCTACCGCCAAAAAGAAAATCGTCTAAATAATGAATAACACTATCTAATCTGGACTGTTGTTTGACTACCAACTCAAGAGCAGTTGCACATTTTTCAAAAAGAGAACAAGAAATGGAACATCCCATCGGAAGGCACATATCGTAGAAGAATTGTCCCATAACTTTAAAGCCCAACAACTCGAAATCTAGATAATTTATTGGCAGTAATCTAAAAGCAGATTTTATGTCCATTTTCCCCAGCAAAGCCCCTGGTTCCAGGCCTCGGATCATTTCAATGGCCTGGTCGAAAGAAGCATATTGAACATAACATAAATTTGGATCAATAAAATCGATAATACTGGACCCACATGGGTATGACAAATGGTGTATTAACCGAGAACTACCGTCTTTTTTCGGGACCAAACCGATTTGAGATATTCTTATGTTTTGAAAAGGTGGATCCCAAAAGGGGCCTGCCATACGCCCTAAAGAAATTTCCTTGTTAATCAATCTTAAAGCTTCCGCTTCATTGTTTTTGACAGAGACTAAGTTTTGGCAATCCGAAAATTGCCTAGGTCCCGAATAATGCAATCTAAATCCATTAACAAAACCATGTATCAATTCATTGGCGGTGGCTGTATCGGGGTAAAACTCCAACATGCTACAAAGAGGTTTGATTCTAATGGGTGTTTGCCCGCGAGTTGGCATATCTAAATTGGAGCCTTGGCGAAGCCCCAACTGGCGCAGCTGACCTATATACTGGACGTGTTGGGTAGCTTGGCACAGGAGACGGGAAACGTGCCACTTGCTGACTTCCACCGCCTGCCCTAAAATTAAATACATTACTAGCCTGAGGTTGGTTCAATTGTGAAGCGTGACTGTTGCATCGCAAAGATGGGTGGAAACCCGAGCATCTCATACATATATGAAGATAATTGCATGGTTTTTTGGTACACCAACCCTTGGAATTGTAGTCGAAACACTTGTGGTGGTTTAGACCCGATTGAACAGGTGTAGAAGGCGTGTAATACATATATAACAGCCATAGTTCCTGATCAACCAAACCCCAAGAAGAAGATGGGTCACGGGCTTTCTTCAACCTAAATTGTTCATCATACAATTTCCAACCCAGCCCTGCAAAACGTTGGGCCCCCAAGCGAATAATACTTAAGTATTTTAATAAACCAGATATTGCCTCTGGATGAAAGGAAGTATAGACACTTATATAAATCAAAAAAGCGTCTGTCCATTGCTGAACATCAGCAATTTTAGATCCAGAAGACCTTGACTGCAAAATCAATTGCCCATCAATCAGAGAGACATGTTTTGAAATGTCTTCCTGGGGCTTTGAAAGGAGTAACGCAAGATCAACATATTCCCCGTTTAAGATTTTGCTTGATAAGCTAGGCCCAATGTTGGAACCCAACTCATCGTGAATGCTGGTTATTGACACGGGTAAAACGGCATTCTGTGTACTCGTACCTTGGAGTGGGGCCTCAGGTCCAGGAACCACGACACCGACCTCAGGTTACGGAACCACGACACCGCGCCTGATGCCCACAAGCGACTCGACCAAATGGGGGGTCACCTGTCGAACAACCTCCTTAATAAGTTCCGGGTCCACGACTGGAGGTTCTAGTGTCCTGTCTGCCGAATCTGGAGGTGCTGGTGGACTACTAGCCGATTTCTCCGGAGTCACCACTTTCTGACGCCTGGCGTACGGGCTTTTTGACAGTCGTTTAGGCATTTTTCAACTGAAATGTAACGTGAGCGATTAATCCGTTGCCAATTAGCATCCATAAGTATATATATTTATTACATTTATTATTAGAATAATATTTTTATATACAGGTTCTTTTTATTGATTTATTTATGTAATTTAATTATATTATTTTTTGTAGTTATTTTTTTTTTTAAATCTTTCGATTTACGAAATATATATATATATATTCTTAATATTATTATTTATGTATTATTATTTTTTTATTTTATTTATTTATGCTATAATTTTATTTATTTATTCCCCCTCCCCCACAAACATGCAAAAGATCAGCCTGATCAATGATCAATGACAGAACATCCAGGTCACAACAGCATTTTCCTTCCCTCGGTAAGAACAATTGCTATGATCAATCGTGTGTATTTCGAAGGTGAAAATTAATTATAATATGATAAAAAACGAGCCCTGTGTCCAGTTACAGCATCCGCCGATTCCTAGCTGCAGACCTCTTCAGGACCCAATCACTTACCGCACTTATAAAACAAGAAACAAACATGTATAGTTTATAAACGAAACAATAACAACCACGTTAAGAACATCGAAGAGGAACAACTCCAACATTAAAACATGTATCATGTAGGAACAGTTATTTCCCTTGAAAGAAAAGGTTTGCCGGCGTTGAGATAAAATCTACCAAGCATAATTTGATACAAAGTCATTATTAAATTAAATACGTTGCAAATATTTATCTACGAAAAAGATTATTTTATAAGACGACTATTAAGTATTGCTTCTTCGGCCGTAAATGAACAATACATGATATAGAAAAATGCAGGTAACACGAGTTGGATCGATTACGTCATGCATATGTAATACATGATAACTATGACTAATGCCAGTAATGGCGACGCCCTCCTTCTGCTTGAAGCATTCTTACAAACGCTTTTAATCCTAATAAACTAAATTCCCCTGCAACAAATAGTTCGTTACAAAATGACCAGTAACGTACTTACCAATTTACAAAAGCCTTAAATGTAAGGTTTATGTTGCGAATACAGATAAAATAAATGTTTTGTACCGAATGAATTACTGAACCTTTGTTCAATCCAACTTTGTAGACAAAAGGAATTTGATAATTAAAGTTGCCGGTGTCTATGTATAAAATGCACCGGCAGAATTTATACACTAAATTTATTTTATATTCCACTTGAATAACAGTAATTTGTCCTTCAACGCACAAATTCCAATATGTCTGTGTGCTATACTACATTCTTGTGTTGTAATCATCCTACACTTTTTTTTAATAATATGTACAACTGCTTGCAATATGAACTCCGTGTGAATTACTATTGATGATTTAACAGTAAGTACACTTACTCCCTGGATTTAACAACAAAAATACACGGAGTCATCGTGTTTTCCAGTCCAAACCTTTTCATCAATAATAATGCATCCGAATGTAATTTGCCGCTCATTCAATGCATGTGCATATTTCATATAAAACTGAAGCACACTATCAAGGTTTCCTCTTGTTTTTGTAATGGCACCAATTACTCTTGCAGATCGCCTCGAGTCTCTTTATACACAGACCTAATAACAAATAGATTGGACACTATGAAAATTGTGTAAATTTCAAGTGGCACAGTGCGAAAATGTCACAAAATATTTCCCAACTTTAAACACACATATCATGAAGAGTATTATAGATACAGTTTCATTCAAGCCAAATACCATCACAAATTTAATTTTCTATCCAATGATAGTATTTTGTTTTCTCTTACCTTGAGAGCAAAAAAGGAGTTTGATGGAAACTTTGACTATGTCAAAACATTGATTTTTAAGAGAAAAGCGAAAAATTATGACATTTTTAACTTTAAACATCTTTTTATACAATTTCTTATTTTGGAAATGAACATAAATTATTATAATCCCATTTTTCTATTCACTATGAATCTTTTGAATGTATTCTCATCAAAATCAGTGAATAATTGAGAGAGAAGATAGAAGGAAAAGTTAAGGTGCCACATGATATTTTGGTTATTTCATTGGTTAAGATAGGAAGTTTCCTATCTGTTTATTAACATGTCTGTGCTTTATTGAATAGTTTGAAAGATATAGCGGCCATCTTAGATGGTGGATCAGACTATTTTGTGTATAGTTTTGTCTATACCCCACGATCCCCATACAATTATTTTCTAAACCCATTCGGGTGTTCAGATTCCATTATTAGTGATCACCGATTAAAATCATATTTTATAAATTCATTTAATATGGACAATTTGCAAGCACTTTAGCAACAGCTTCTGCCAGGGCTCTATATTTCAATTTTCGTCCCAGCTTCTAGCAGGGAGTAAATATACTTCCAGGGAGTAAGTAAACTTCCTGCTTCTACTAATAATCGAAAGAAATAACATGAAACCCTCTACCCTAATCCTACTAAACAGTGTCTCCAGCTCAAAAAAGAGCAATCGTAAAATGAGACAAAGCAACACCCGAGCTAGAGACATCGTCAAGAAATGGCTGTCAAAATGTGAGTATGACCCATGTTTTAGCTATTTTTTATTGTTTTAAGACATGAATTGACAAATCGGAGAATGTCATGCTCAGGGTATAAGCCAGGAACGTCCATAAAACCCACGATTTGTTCCATATAATGGCTTACCTTCGTTGTAGAACTTTTCTCCCGTGACCGGTAAGCTTGTTTACATTCTTGTGTAGTTTAGTCCGAGTTCTACACATTAAACATATTGTAGCATCATATATTGGTCCAATATGATGATAGAAATAAATGAGCACCACAAATACACAGGAAAAGGCATTACTCGGAGAGTTATGCTGATTTTATTATAAGGGCTAGAGACAACATACGAGAGACAAAACAGGGAGCTATAGTCAACGCATTTAGAAGTATTACTTAAAACTTACGTATTTGGAGTGGTGGTTATCATCGAAAGAGACTGATGATATCGTGACATTCGAATTAATCGTAGGTTTCTACGAAGCGATACATCCGGTATATATGTTCGCTAAACAATAAATGAATTGAATGTGATGTATTTATCTAAATTTATACCAAATATTTCCAATTTACGCAGATGTTCTTTTTACATGTAATCTATTGATTTTCGTTTAAACTGAATCCGTATTATCGTTAAACTGTAAAATGTATCTATAAATAGCACAAACATTTGATGTTGAAGTGCCGTATATACTTTGAAGTAACAGGTAAAATGTATTAACTATTTAGGATTTTTAGTGAGCTTTTATGATCGCCCTGTGTCCGTCGTCCGTTGTCCGTCGTTAACTTTTTGATCAAACAACATCTCCTCCTAAACCGCTTGGCCAGTGTCAACCAAACTTCTATTTGGGCGCTGAAGACAGGATAATAGCGAGGATTGTGCATTCCCTAGATTGGGTTTCTCTTTAGCTGCAACTACTATGGTTGTTCAGTACGATTCTGGATACATCCTGAGATGTTTTATTATTTTGTATGTGTTTCTTTAGTTATATAGTTTCTCAGGATGTGGACTTTATTGTTAGAGAATTCCTTTTGATGGGATGTAGTTTTGTTTACAATGTCTTGTCTACTTGGGCTCAGAAGACAGGATAATAGCGAGGATTGTGCGCATATAAAATGGATTCAAGCTAACCAGTGGGCCTTATTGCCTACTGACCGTTCCAAGTCGGTAACCCTGTCTTCACCACCCTTTCTGTGTTTTTTTTGTCTCTTTCGTTGTATTTTCAAGTCCTTGTTTGCAGTACAGTGTGGACCTACGATGCCTTTGCGCTCGGACGCTATGGTTTCTATAGGACCCTATATCTCATTTTCACAGGAATATTCCTTGGGTGGTCCCCTTTCAAGTTTGTTCAAAGAATTGAATTTGGTTAGGACTTACGCTCCGCACAAAGTGTGCCTCTAGTTAAGAAAGTTTATAAAACGCACTGCCTTCTAATATGGCCGTTAGTTAAATAGATATATATTTTATGAAGAATGAAACATCAAACAGTACTAACAAAAGGAAGAAAATAACTTGAAGAAATAGCACATGTGGTGGGATTTTTTTTTTACAAAATTCAGTTGATACAACACTGAGCTATTAAGGTAGACAGTATTTCAAGCCCTAGTCCTTAGCAGGCGACACAATTCGAGCACGCTAGAAGCCGCAACAGATCGTCACTGACGTAATGTATCACTACGCTAACAGACAGAGCGTCAGCTGTCATTTTGATTGGGTGTTCATTCGCATATAAGAGATAAACACATCCCACTCACTGTATGCATATCCATAGGGGCCCTGGCCTTATGTAGAGGAGACATAGTTCTCCGGATCAGACAAATACCATCTAAATCGTAAATAAACTGTGGGAAATGGAAAGAAAATTGAAGAATGGTCTATACTTTTATTCTACTAAGACAAGAAACGAGATGATATATTTTATCTCGAAATATTATAAATCCCGTTTGGACCCCGTACATCCAGCTTTGCAAACCTGGGATAAAGTAGCTCATTTGCATATTAATATCGAGAGGACCAATGCTTCCGAGCAAAAGTAGTTATTTTCAGCAAAAAAGAATAGAGGTAAACATTTGCGATAACAGCGGGGAAATGGAACATCCGTCACCTAATGGAGACAATCTTAAAGAAAGTCTTCGTCAAAATGTTATAATTGCAGAATTTACAAATTGTATAACTACGCTGTAAAAACGGCATTTCAGACGCAATAGATTGAACTGATCACGCGTTGATGTCCCGCGATCACTATCGAGTGGAGAAGATTTTTTTCGAATCCGACTTTGTACAGATATGAATAATGTTGCTACGAATTAATAAATGATGGAATACATAGCACAATAAAAAAAATATGTAAACAGTAATACAATTAGATCCTTGGTACACTTCAAGAGGGAGCTTTCCGCTTTCAGCCCTTAAACCAGAATCTCAACTAAACTTACTATGAGTCAAGTGATGATGTGAAGCTGTGTCAGCGGGGACACACTTGTCCCTGGTACCGCCTCGGAAGCTGAATTGGTTCATATCAGATGATTCTATGTAGGTTTGGGCATCTTACCTGTACCTCTATCTTTATTACCTTTACCCATTTATTCTTGTATTTATTTACCTTATAGCAATATTTACGTCTATTAATGTCTTTATTATTTATTCTATTTCATCCTGTACTTGCTTCTCTTAACTCTTATTTTATCTTGTGCTCACATTATAAATAACCGCGATGCAAAGTCGTTTTTCCATTGAATGATTGTCATATTTTGACAGATCAATGTATAATATAGATGTAGATGTAATTTTCCTAAAATGATAACTCATACGGCCCATATTTCTATCCGGTGCATCGAACTCAAGTAGACGCTTTCCGCCAGTTTTGTCAACGCAGAACCAAATGGATACTTACAGACAATCCAATAGTAAAATAAGAAAAACAATGCACCGTTATTGATAACAATTGTTCGCTATAATAGTTTTTCTATTACCTATTATTATTCAATGGTCGGTACTAATCCATTTGACGAGAAAGAAAACATCGTGGGCAGACTGTAGTGCCATCCAAATACATACGAAAGGTCAGTGCATACAATGTTCATAAATGCACTTACACCATGTCACTCAACAGAACTGTTCAATCTCCAAAGCCCCTAGTCCATCAGTGCTTTCAGCACTTTGATTAAAATTGGTTTAATACAGTTTTATTATGGTATGCACTTGAAATCCACGTGGAATCTTCATCATCCCAGCTCAACAAACTTCAAGATGCATCTGATATCTTTCTACGAACATTAAGGATGGCTCACAATTTTTATTGATTTTATTTAATTAGGAATTTTTGGTGTTTTCAATTTCGGACTTGGTCGGGTGTCTTGTTCCATATTGGAACAAAAAAAAAATCTAAATTTTTTCAGACTCGTTTCCTCAATTCTTACATCTTAAATCTACTCAAACTTAAATAAATATGGGGCTTGTTAATTAATTACTAGCTCTTACACATTAGTTTACTAATTACTTATTTATATTTTTACTGGTAAATGCCAGTACAAACAAGCGCCATTTTAATCATGTAAACTTTCACCATCTTGAGTCAGGTATTGTGAGCGTGGGGACTGCCCTACATCACCTCTTGCCTGAACTCAGTTGATGTTGTGTTTTTGTTTTTGTTTTGTGTCATGTAGTGTAGTATTCCAGGATTCTACAAGGTAAGCAATGCATGTGATTTTATTGAGTTATTGATTAAATTTGAGTCACGTCGGACCGCTCGCCAGTTATGATCATATTCATAAGAAATTTAAAAATTACAATCTAAAAGTCATTGACTGATTTGCTATACTATGTCATCAGAAATAGGAAAATACATAAATATTTGCAGGCGAATCCTGGGCAAGGGCTTCAGCCATCCACCAATAAACTCTTTATATTGACCGATAGCAAGGGGAATTATCTAATCCCAGAAACGTTAAACATAACCTTAAATAAACCAGAGGTGGTTTGGTGGTGCAGGTCTTGAAGGAAATCGGCCGATGGTCTAAGATTCTTAGAATCTAACATTGAACAATTAGCGAAGAATAACAGTGAGGCTACTGTTCTCTTTTGGCACTTTACGTGTGATGTCACATGCAAGGTTGGAAAATTCATATATCCTCAATACACGAGTTCAGAGGAACTTGTCACTGCCATTAGGCCTGTACTTGACCGATTAGTTGTCATAAACAGTAAATATGACAATATCCACATAGGGATTCTTCAAATTCCACCTATTTTTACCAAGGACTGGAACAGGGCCAGGGGTATTGTTGACTGGGAGAGCACTCATGACAAAGATCTGCATGTGCAAATAAAGGATCTCAACACAGTAATAGACTCCTACAACCAGGAACTAGGCTTTAACTCGCCAAAATTTGCCTGTGATTTTATACACAGCCGCAAAAAGGGGTCCAAAACACGATATTCCAATAGTTCTGTGCTCCTCCTAGACGGGGTCCATCCCGTTCCCATCGTTGCCAGGAAGTGGCTCCACAAAATTTTCAATATATTTTTGCATTAATAATGCCATTTTCCAAAATGTTGATACTGACCTGGGGTTAACTTTTTCAACTTGAGTGTGGGGACTGCCCTACCTCATATCCATATCCATAATATAAATTCTGCTTGTGACAGCTCGACTTTTTATTATTATTAATTTCTTTAGGTCTGCCTGCTGGATTACCCCATTGCACACTACGATTATCTTTGGGAGAGTGGGGACTGCTCTACCCCTAAAGCTGGTTGACTGTGTGAAATGGAATAGGGACCAAAAACTATCCTTCTTTGTTTACCATAAAACCAAAGGTCTCTTAAAGAGTCACAATTTTATATATAAAACAAATACTTGCTAACTGTGGGTAATAACGGTTACTTGGTCAAACAAAAAATATCTACGAGTTATCCTTATCAATAAACTCTGAGTGTGGGGACTGCCCTACCTCTAAATTGTTTGTAATCCTCCTGTTGTCTTATATACCTAAAATCATGGCATCAGGTTTCAGTACGCCAAAGAGTTTTCTAAATAAGAAGTCTGGGTCAAAACCCAAAAGGTCACGTAAAAGTCCCGGTTCATTGATCAATCCATGCACTAAATGTGATATTGAACTAAAAGAAAATGACGACTCCATGGTGTGTGATGGCTGCTCCCTAAAATTTTGCTTAATATGCACGGGAATGACGAAAACTGCTTTCAACTGTGTCCAAAATGGGGAATTTGAGGACTTTACTTGGTACTGCAAACCATGGAAGGCTACTACACCCACTTTGGAAAATATAACTAGTATGCTAAAAAATATGCAAACAATTCAAAATGCAAGAATTTCGGTCGTTGAAAATAGAGTTGATCAAATTGCATTTAACACATGTAAGGAAATCGCTCAAAAAATGGTAGGGGTTAAAAAAGAGGTAGTCTCAGACATTAGTGAGGATGTAAACAAATTAGTGGAATTGAGATTTAAAGAAATGGAAGACAGAAAGAGAAGAGAATTGAACATTGTACTCTTTAATTTGAGTGAATCTAACAAGGTAGATAAGGAAGCAAATATCCAATCTGATAAAGATAAAGTGCTCTGTATTGCCCGCAGTTTAGGCTTAGATGACCTATCAATAGTAGCCATATACAGGTTATGAAAGCAAACACCTGGTTCCAAAAGAGTTACCAAGGTAATTCTGGATAATAAAAAACAAAAGAAGTTTTTAATAACTAATGCCAGATTTATAGCAACAAAAGTAGATGATGAGTACAAAAGAGTAATCATCAGTCGTGACCTAACAGAAGTGCAAAGAATAGAGAGGAGGAAAGCTAGGACCGAGGTTGCCCCTAAGGTGAATGATCTGGTGACTGAGGATATGGAAATATAACCAAGTCAGCCTAATCAGCACATTCTTACTAGTCAACATGACTCGGGACACATTCTGGACAATTACTTCAGGGGCGCCAATATATCGGAAAGTAATATTGAACACTTACCAGGTGATATTACGATAGTTGAACAGCAACAACCTGAAAATCAACATCTAGACAACCCGTATCTCTCTGACACTTTAGGCCTTGAAACTACAATTGTGGGCGGGTTAACCCAATTACCACCTAACATGTATAATGAGTTTTCATCTACATCTAATAGTGATGAAGAATATCCTGGATTACCTGGATTACATGGACACTAGGACAAAGATTTTAGTCCGTATGGAGGACGTGTTTTTAATAAATCAAATACAGTGGTCAATAAGGTGGGCAGTTTGAGTGTTCTGTATACAAATGTTGATTGCTTAACCAAAGACAAAAAATCTGAACTCTCATCTTTAATTAATTCTAATCAGTATGATATTATTACCTTATCTGAAATTTTACCAAAATATTCAACTATAGTCCAGTGTGAAGAATTCTTTCAAATTAATGGCTTTGATATGCATACTTCAGACCTACATTCAGGTAGAGGAGTAGTAATTTATACAAAATTAAGCTTAAATGCAATCTTGGTCGATACTGACTTTGATTTCAAAGAATCTGTATGGTGTGAAGTAAGACTCCACAATACAGATAAACTTATAATAGGTTGTGTATAAAGAAGCCCCAATAGTGACTGTGCAAATAATCTCAAACTGCCTGGCCTTTTTGGCAAAATCTTATCAAATGTATATTCCCATGTGTTAATTATGGGAGACTTTAACTTTAAAGAAATCAAGTGGGATATTATGAGAACCACCTGTGGGTATGAGCACCCAGCAAATGTCTTCTTTGAAAGTATCAGAGATAACTTTCTGTTTCAACATGTTGTTGAAGCAACCAGATATAGAGCTGGTGATGAACCCTCTTTAATTGACCTCATATTTACAAATGAGGAAAATATGATTGAATCAATCAACTATGACCCAAGTCTTGGGAGAAGTGATCACATAATGCTAAACTTTAAATTCAATTGTTATTTCGACCTTGAAGTCAACAATACACAAAAATTGAACTTCCATAAAGGTGATTATACTCAATTGAACAGTGATTTGGATGATGTCGATTGGAACGATGTGATAGGGGAAAAACCAATAACTGAGGCCTGGAGTAGCTTTGCTGAAACAATTATCAATCTATTAGAAAAATCCATACCAGTGAGTAGAGTCAATCCACGGTCAACCAGAAATAACCCTATTATAGATAAAAATGCAATCAAAATCATCAGAATAAAGCACAGGAAATGGACAAAATATAAACACTGTAAAAATGAAATGAACTATAACGAATATAAATTAGCAAGGAATAATGTTGTCTATGAGATGAGAAGATGTAAATATGACTGTGAAAAGGATTTGGCAATAAAAATCAAAACTGATAACAAACTATTCTGGAAATACGTCCGATCAAACACCAAAACAAAAATTTCTGTTAGTAACTTAGAAAATACCAATGGCGGTATAACGAGGAATGACAACGAAAAAGCCGAAGTACTAAATAACCACTTTGTATCTGTATTTACCAACGAAAATATTAATATTATACCAATACTGGAAGAAAAACCAAACTGTTCTAAATTAATAAACATCAACATTACAGAGGAAATTGTCAACAAACTACTATTTCAAATTAAGTCTTCTAAATCACAAGTACCAGATAATCTCCACCCTCGAATATTCAAAGAATGTGCGAATACATTGACTGCACCACTTACAAATCTCTTTAAGAAATCCTTGGATGAAGGAAAATTACCAGAAATATGGAAAACAGCCAATGTGACTGCAGTCTTCAAATCCGGGAAAAATGCTAAGCCGGAAAACTATCGACCAATCAGTCTTACACCGATATCCTGTCGGATAATGGAAAAAATTGTTCGAATGGAAATGGTTGACCATTTAATCGAGAATTACCTATTATCAATTCACCAACATGGTTTCAGACGGGGCTGCTCCTGTGCTACTCAGTTATTGGAGTGTCTCGATGACTGGTCAGAGGCAATTGATTGCGGTAAAAAAGTAGATGTCGTTTATCTGGAATTTTAAGCGGCCTTCGACAAAGTACCCCATAAAAGCTTAATGAGCAAGGTCAAATCTATGGGAATAACTGGTAAACTTTATGACTGGATATAGTACTTTTTAACAAATAGAAAACAGAGGGTGATGGTCAATGGGCAGGTCTCAGAACTCAGGGATGTCACAAGCGGGGTTCCCCAGGGCAGTGTTCTTGGGCCTGTTTTGTTTCTTATTTACATCAATGATCTCCCGGACGCCATGTCCTGCACCGCCAAACTTTTTGCTGACGATACTAAATTGTATACATGCATAAATAGCCTACAGCGTGAGATAGACTTACAAGACAGTATCTTCACTGCATGTGAATGGGCTAAAAAATGGCAAATGATATTTAATGCCAAAAAGTGCAAACACTTACATATTGGTAATAATGATGAAGAATCCAATGTATTCTACATCAAGGATAATTCGAATAAAATAGAAGAAATTACCAAGGTAATATATGAAAAAGACCTGGGAGTAACATTTGACTCAAAATTAAAGTTCTCCTATCATATAAGTGGTAAAGTATCTAAGGCCAATAGAAACCTCGGTCTAATATATAAACCTTTCACATACATGGATAGAGAAATGTTTCTGTGTTTATATAAGTCCCTTGTTAGACCACACCTTAAATATGCTACGGTGGTCTGGTCTCCATACCTAAAAAAGGATATAATTGCTATAGAATATGTCCAAAAAAGAGCGACTAGGATGGTGAAAAACCTCAGTAACTTTCCATACCATGTAAGACTCACTATGCTAGGGCTACCAACCCTTGAGTATAGAAGAGAGCGGGCTGACGTGATTCAGGTTTATAAAATCTTAAATAATATTGATACAGTTGACAAAAATAAACTGTTGGAACAAGGGGAAATTCCAAGAAACTATTTTAAAAAAGAGAGCAAGAATTGATATTAGGAAAAATTCATTTGCTTACAGAGTCGTAGAATCTTGGAATAAACTCTCGAACACTGTGATTGAGGCACCCACCATCAATTCCTTTAAAAGTAGGCTAAATATACATTGGGCAAATCATCCTAATAAATTCAAACCAAAAAACTAAAAAGGAACCGGAAGTCCTTCACTATGAAAAGAAAAAATCATAACTAGACTGGGGAAACAATTTCAAAAAGGGCCTAAGAAACTTGTTGGTTTATACTGGCTTCGACAACAGTATGAGCAATAGTATTGCATCGACTCTAGCTCCCTGTTTTGTCTCCAGCTCTCGTATGTTGTCTTTAGCTCTTATAAAAAATCAGCATAACTCTCCGAGTAATGCCTTTTCCTGTGTATTTGTGGTGCTCATTTGTTTCTATCATCATATTGGACCAATATATGATGCTACAATATGTATAATGTGTAGAACTCGGACTAAACTACACAATAATGTCGAAATTTGTCATGTAGACAAGCTTATCAGTCACGGGAGAAAAGTTCTACAACAAAGGTAAGCCATTATATGGAACAAATCGAGGGTTTACGGACGTTCCTGGCTTATACCCGGAGCATGACATTCTCCGATTTGTCAGTTCATGTCTTAAAACAATAACAATAGCTAAAACATGGGTCATACTCTCATTTTGACAGCCATTTCTTGACGATGTCTCTAGCTCGGATGTTGCTTTGTCTCATTTTACGATTGCTCTTTTTTGAGCTGGAGACACTGTTCAGTAGGCGTGTCGCTCCGTGTTTATTCATTGTCCCGTCCCGCCTTTTAGAAGCCTCGTGCGTGCGATTGGACTCTGGTAAGTTGGCGTGCGAAGTCCACGTACAGCTTTTCTCACGAGACATATAAAAAGGTAAGCAATGTTTTAGGCATAAATCCGTACTTTTGTAAAAAAAAATCCTGTGATTATTTGTGTTGCATATATTTATAACTTGCCTCCAACCGTATAAGCTTTTAATATTGGTTTAAATAAAAAAAGTCTACTTTCGTTTTCGGAGAACTCATTGGAAGCATAGGTGCCAGGTTGCTATCAGTAAAAGCTCTGTAAATTAGTTTGACCCAAGACACAAGCTATCCGAAAAACTACTTGAGAAATTTTGAAAAGCCTGCTCCAAAAAGAGATTTTATTGATAGCAACCTGGCACGTATGATTGGAAGACTGAAATGAAAGCCTCCCTCTTAACCCCCTACAAATAACGGCAGAAATTACACTGCAGAATGTCATATAATAATGTACTGGTTAGAACTTAGGGGCCTCTTTCCGTCTAAGCACAGTTTCCATCCTCATTTATACCACAGACATATTATTAATTTGTTATTAGGTCTGTGTTTATACTAATAAGACAGTGTTTTTTATGTGTTTTATGAATGCAGCCTGTGCCTGTGCCATTGTGAAAAATAGCAGCATTTTTCTAGAAATTGTGAAAATTGTGAAATATTATAACAAAAGAAAAAGAAACTTTTTTCACTTTTATTTTCACAGTTTAATATTCCTTGGTTTTAAGTTCTGTTTTTGGTACATACAGACTAGTTTTGACACCAGCTTATATCCTTACTGGACTATTTATAAAAAATATTTTTTTTCAGATTGTGAATTTTTTGGATATAATTATGAAAAAGTATAACGGCCCCAAATTAGGCATAAAAAAAACACTGTAAGATGTCAACTTATAATCAAGGGTTTTATCATCTATGGTATCACGGTAGTGGCCAATCTATCAAACCGTATACATCTCTGCTAAAATATATTTTATAGATGTGATGACGTTAGGTAAATATAATTAAAAAAAAGTGTATATTTACAGGGAGTAAGCACTATAGTATACAAAGACACGGATTCATAAACGCTCTAGTTTATCGATTTATGTTGTCGCGCTTTAAAACCTCCATTTACTATTTTATCAATACAGATAAATAGATCGTAAGCGCATTACATTTGAAAAGATAAAATTTCAGACACCATCTCAAAATAGGTAGTGTTTACAGCCTCTTTTTTACGGCTTTCTGTTAGAATCAACATCACTAAATTACCTTCTTGACAAAGATAAATATGTCTACTATTCAGTTTTTATTAATGCCTCATATAACCCGTACTTTGTATCTCATTTGCAATAGCTATACACCATTTTTGTCTCGCCTTTTCAAAGAAAAATAGAGACATAGGTGTTGCTTTTCCGGCGGCGGCGAAGGCGTCAACATTCAAGTTTTGCGTTTATACTAGACTTTTCAAACTTTGTTTATAGTTGTATCTTGGGTGGTACATCACAACGTGACAAAGCAAATGTGGAAGTGACCTTGACCTCCAAGCAAAGGGCAGATAACTTTATAATATTTAGGTTCAACTTTTGCATTTAGGTCACTTTTTCACAAACTCTATGCACTAGACCTTTAAAACTTTGCTTATAGTTGTATCTTGAGTGGTACATCGCAACGTGACTAAGCAAATGTGGAAGTGACCTTGACCCTCCAAGCAAAGGGCAGATAACTTAATAATTTTACCTTCAACTTTTGCATTGAGGTCAATTTCGTGCAAACTGTATGCACTACACCTTTCAAACTTTGTTTATAGTTGTATCTAGGGTGGTACATCGCAACGTGACAAAGCATATGTGGATGTGACCTTGACTCTCCAAGCAAAGGGCAGATAACCTTATAATTTGTACCTTCAACTTTGGCGTTTATGTCACTTTTTTCACAAACTGTATGCACTAAGACCTTTCGAAATTTGCTTATAGTTGTGTCTTGAGTTGTTAATTGCACATGACAAAGTAAATATGGATGTGATCTTCACCATCCAAGCAAAGGGCAGATAACTTTAATTGTTACATTTACATCACTTTCTCATGAACTATAATTATGCACTAGATGTTTTAAACCTAATTTATAGCTTAATCTTTGGAAGAAAAAATATTCTATTTTGACATAGTTGTGTCTTGGGTAGTGCATCTTTTTGGACACATGGATTTCATCTATGGCCATGACCTACTTTTTGGAGCTGATGATTTTTAGCTCTACTGGCCAATGGCCTTCATTTTTCGTATGATCTTTACCAAACTTTAACAGATTGTTAATATCAATGAAAGCTCGGACATGTTCGAAAACCAGCCAGATCGGACCAGTAACAGCTTAGTTATGGCCCTTGATTTAGTTAAAAATGCTATATTTTGCCTCGTTAATACGATAGGGCTTTCATTTTTCATCTGATCTTTACTAAACTTTACCAGATATTTTGCCCTTTTTTTTTTATTTTTAGAATATTTTTTTTGTTTAATATATATTATTTTTTAGATTTTTTAATTTTTTATTATTATTTTTAGCTTAACGTCATGACCCCCATTATCGTGGTATTCCCATTATCGCGGTACGTCATTACACGCGATATTTATGATATATGACGATGACTGACGTCACAGCTCGTCTGCTATTTTTACCAGAAGGGAATCCCCAACACTTTTGGAATATAAAAGGTAAATCAACTGCATCAATTTTCCTAAAGCATTATAAAAAGTACAAATATGTTAAAGAACAACTATTATTGTTTAAGTTTGGACAATGTTTCTACCTCATATATATCCCCATAACAAGGTTACTTTGTGTTTACATTCATCCATCTGTAGTCCCTGAGAATGCAGACGCTGCTTCTACTGGGTCACACCAGTTAGGACTATTCCATTTTCCTGAAGGGGTATTCATAAAAAGACATTGCGCAGCACATACCCAACTTCCTATAATAAAGAACATTTACTCTGCCAAGCCAAATTATCGATGTGTGGGTTTCAAATTGAAGAAGGAGCGATCATGGACTGGCTTTTGAAGCTTGTGTTTTTTATTTAAAATAATTATAGTACATAAAAAATTAATATATTTATATTCCTAATTCCTTTTTACTTACCATTTGCAAAGAAATCAAAAATCTTCAGTATATGTACATTTTTAGAGTTTATACGGTACGGTAGTGATCTGATGCGATACGCAAAAAGTCGGTAAGTAAACACGTGTCCGCTACAATTATTCAATTTAAGATTTAGCTGATATTATGTGTAAATTATGTTAACATCAATGAAACCTTGTCTGAATAAAGTTTTAATTAACTCACAACATGGTTTACCCTTTAAATATCTCATTTGGATCATTTTTCGAATTGCCACGATAATGGGGACCCTCCATCAATAATGGAATTTTCCGACCCAATCGGAATAGTTCACGACATCCGGTAAAAAGTGATTCACGGGAGACAATTTTGTCAATGTAAACAAAGATGATATATTACTGAATTCAGAGGTCATTGAAATCGAGAACAATTATAAATGGTTGTAGCGCAGTTCAAGTTTCACCACGATATACCACGATAATGGGGGCCATGACGTTATGGGAGGCCGAGTTGTCCGTCCTCCGTCCGTCGTTAACTTTTGTCTCGTTAAGACGATAGGCCTTCATTTTTTATCTGATCTTTACCAAACTTTACCAGATAGTTAATGTCAATGACAGCTCTGATAAGTTCGAAAACCAGCTAGATCGTACCAGTAACAGCGGAGTTATGGCCCTTGATTTAGTTAAAAATGCTATATTTTTCCTCGTTTAGACGATAGGGCCACCATTGTTCTTCTGATATTTACCAAACTTTACCAGATTGTAAGTGTCAATAAAAGCTCAGATGAGTTTGAAAACCAACCAGATCGGACCAGTAACAGCAGAGTTATGGCCCTTGATTTAGTTAAAAATGCTATATTTTGCCTCGTTAAGACGATATGGCCATTTATTTTTCATTTGATGTTTACCAAACTTTAACAGATTGTTATGTCAATGAAAGCTCGGACAAGTTTGAAAACCAGCCAGATCGGACCAGTAACAGCAGAGTTATGGCCCTTGATTTAGTTAAAAATGCTATATTTTGCCTCGTTAAGACGATAGGGCCTTCATTTTTCATTCGATCTTTACCAAATTTTACCAGATTGTTAATGTCAATAAAAGCTCGGAAATGTTCGAAAACCAGCCAAATCGGACCAGTAACAGCGGAGTTGTGGCCCTTGGTTTTGTTAAATATGCTATATTTTGCCTTGTTTAGGCGAAAGGGCCTTCATTTTTTTCATCTGATCTTTACCAGATTTTTTACTTTTTTTTTTCTTTTATTATTTTTATATTTCTTTATAATTATTTTTTAATTTTTTAATATATAATTTTTTTTTATATTTTTTATTAGCTCGACTGATCAGAGATCAGCAGAGCTTATGCCGTGGTGCGGCGTCCGTCTGCCCGTAAACTTTTATTTGTAGCGACAACTTCTCTGAAACTATTGGATGGATATTCATGAAACTTTACAAAAATGTTGCCCATAAAGTCTAGTTGATCCTAGCAAAAATTCATGTTGATGTGAAATCCAAGATGGCCGCCAAAGCTAAAAATAGAGTTTTAAAATACAAGTTTGTAGCGACTACTTCTTGAAAACTATAAGTGATATTGATATGGGACTTTTTCTAAAATGATCAGCATGACATGATGTTGATCCTTGTCAAAAATCGTTTTGATTCACGTTAAACATGGCTGCCAGCAGCCATCTTTGTTTCCCTAGAGTTATATAGTAAAAACTTGTAGCAACTACATCTCTGAAACTACTTGGTGGATTTTCATGAAACTTCACAGGAATGTTGCTCTTGATGTCTAAATGATCCTAGCAAAATGTCAGGTCGGCCGGAAATTCAAGATGGCCACCACGGCTAAAAATAGATTTTTAAAAAAATAAGTTTGTAGCGACTACTTCTTGAAAACTAAGTGATATTGATATGGGACTTTTCCTAAAATGATCAGCATGACTTGATGGTTATTTGAGTTGAACATTATTTTGATTCGATGTTAAACATGGCCATCTTTGTTTACACAGAGTTATATAAAGAAAATTTGTAGCGACTACTCCTCTGAAACTACTTGACGGATTTTCATGAAACTTCACAGAAATGCTGATCTAGCTATCAAAAACCTATCAGTAGAGCTTCAAGGTCATTGACCTCTTGTTTAATAGAATAGCATTTTGTTTTTCAACAAATGCACTAAAGTGTCATCTCAGCAAACTCCATTGTTTTTAGTCAGTTACTAAAATGTTTACAAACTTGCATTTAAGCATCATTGACCTTTTTATTTTTAAGTCCAGCCCCTGTTAGGCAAGACATGTGAATGGGCGGATTTCTTGTTAATTTGAAAAAAGTTAAATTTCAGCCGATATCTCAAAGAGACATTTTCATCACCTCTTTTTAGGCTTTGACTTATAATCACCACCATGAAATTCCCTCTTGACAAAGATAAATATGTCAACTATTCACTTTTTGTTATTATTAATGCCTAATATAACCCGTACCTCGTATCTCGTTTGCAATAG
The DNA here is from genome assembly GCA_037043455.1 of Cyrtodaria siliqua. Classification (NCBI taxonomy): domain Eukaryota; kingdom Metazoa; phylum Mollusca; class Bivalvia; order Adapedonta; family Hiatellidae; genus Cyrtodaria; species Cyrtodaria siliqua. The sequence continues at coordinate 35,534 of JAWPHD010018859.1, forward strand.
CTATACACTGTCACCAATTTTTATTTGGCACCGAGTGGCGCCATCTTTGTTGCAGAATTTGCTGTTTTTCACACACACGCGCTACAACCAGAAGTAGTCATTTTCACGCAGTAGTGAAACACACGCGCGACAACATAAAACGGTCCGTGTCTCCTCCCTGTATACATATTCCCTGATATTTATCATTAATTCAAGGATATTTCAAAATAATGCAAACATGTTGACAATTTCATTATGATCTTTAAAATTCATCAACCCTGGTCTCCATAAATGTAGTTTCCATTACCTTGAAGGTTATAAAATTCATTAATTTTCAGTCTGATGATTGAGTCTTTGTACATGTACATTATTGTTTCTAGAAATTGTCACTCAGTGAATCTTATAAATGCAGGATACACAATATGTGCATACCTTGATACCATAGAACTTTTAAAATAATAAGCTCAGTGTGGGATTCTTTTCAAATCTAATTCTGACATTTTTACGTAAAATTGATTACCGTACATTTTATAGCATTTAGTAGAAGGGTCACAGAAAGCTTGAGTTTCCTTTTTCGTTAAATATTGTTTATCAAACCATTTAAGCAGAGCTGTAGATAAGCCGAGTTTTTGAGTATTTTACTCGTGCTTTTTTACTCGTGCTTTTTTTTACAAAAAAACTCGGCTTTTTTTAAAATTGTGAGTGTCATTACTCATCAACTTAGTACAAAAACTCATAACTTTAAAAAAATCATGAGTATTTTAGTTGTATACATGTATTGTCCTGTGGAACAGTTTATTCCATATTTACATGATGAAAATTGTTCAAAGTATGTAAGATCATACAGTGTTTCTTTTGGTTTTACTTTTTACAGAATAGTTGTTTCTTTTAAAATATAGTATATCACATCCATTTTGATAGCATGAACTATTTAAAGCATGTGTTTACTCTAAACAAATTCCCTTTACGTCTCACACCACAATTACTTTTCCATAGGGTCCCATTGTAATGTTTTTGTTCATGGCATGGAACTACCGGTAAACAAAATTTACAACAGGTATTTATCCTTAAATTCTTCATTGATCCAATATCTGCAATTTAAAAACACAATTAACAAATATTAACCAGATTGATCGTTTTTAGCTCTACTGGCCAACGGCCAGCAGAGCTTATGGGATGGTGTGTTGTCTGTCGTCCGTCGTCCGTCTGTCTGTCGTCTGTCGTCCGTTAACTTTTTTTCAAACGACTTCTCCTCAGAAACCGCTTGGCTAATTTTGACCAAACTTCACGTGGATGATCCTTAGATGAATGCTTTTTAGATTTGTTAAAATTAGGTCAACGCTACATCCAAGATGGCTGCCATTACCATATATGGTCGAAACCTTAAAAAATCTTCTCCAGAACCGCTGGACAGATTTCAACAGTTTTTCTTTTAAAATGATCGCCAATGCCTAGACTATCAAGTTTGTTCAAATAAAGTCCCCGGGGTCAAAAATGGCCGTGCCCCGGGGGTCCAAAATTTGTATATTGAGGTTTTGCATGTTTTTCATATAGACATATAGGAAAAAACTTTAAAAAATCTTCTTCTCTGAAACCACAAGGCACAGAGCTCTCATGCATTACATGTAGCATCAGCTTATGGTCCTCTACTAAGTTTGTTCAAATGGTGACCCTGGGGTCAAATTTGTCCCCGCCCCGGGGGTCACAGTTTTACATAGTTTTATATAGGATTTTTTTCTTAAAAATCTTCTTCTCGGAAACTACAACAGCCAGAGGTTTGATATTTTGCATTTACTATAAGCTTATGGTCCTTTACCAAGTTTGTTCAAATGGTGACCCTAGGGTCACATTTGGCCCCGCCCCAAGGGTCACATGTTTTATATAGACATGTATAGGGAAAAACTTAAAAAATCTTCTTCTCTGAAACTGCAAGAGCCAGAGGTTTAATATTTTGCATTTGCTATAAGCTTGTGGTCCTCTACCAAGTTTGTTCAAATTGTGACCCAGGGGTCACATTTGGCCCCACCCTGGGGGTCACAGTTTTACATAGGCTTGTATAGGGAAAATCTGAAAAAAATCTTCTGCTCTGGAACCACATGGCACAGAGCTCTCATGTATTACATGTAGCATCAGCTTATGGTCCTCTACTAAGTTTCTTCAAATGGTGACCCTGGGGTCAAATTTGTCCCCGCCCCGGGGGTCACAGTTTTACATAGTTTTATATAGGATTTTTTTCTTATAAATCTTCTTCTCGGAAACTACAACAGCCAGAGGTTTGATATTTTGCATTTACTATAAGCTTATGGTCCTTTACCAAGTTTGTTCAAATGGTGACCCTAGGGTCACATTTGGCCCCGCCCCAAGGGTCACATGTTTTATATAGACATGTATAGGGAAAAACTTAAAAAATCTTCTTCTCTGAAACTGCAAATGCCAGAGGTTTAATATTTTGCATTTGCTATAAGCTTGTGGTCCTCTACCAAGTTTGTTCAAATGGTGACCCAGGGGTCACATTTGGCCCCACCCTGGGGGTCACAGTTTTACATAGGCTTGTATAGGGAAAATCTGAAAAAAATCTTCTTCTCTGG